>WOXC01003565.1:245000-538120 GCA_011680675.1 Gymnobelideus leadbeateri | reverse complement strand
AACAAAGCTGACAAGGTGTTAAAATCTATTCAAGGCCAGCAATGACTTCCACCCTCCAAGCTAACTTCTCTCACATGTGGGAGAACACTGTTTGGGAGCAGTAGCGCTCCACCCCCTCCCCCATCTCTGAATTGGAGTTTCTGGGAAAGTTAAGTGGCCACTAGGACCTCAAAGCAAAATTATAAATTACAAATCACCCTCGTCACCACTCAAAGACACCAGAAAACAGAAACTCTTTAATCCAATCAAGATTACTCCAGGAGGTCAAAAAACAAACAAAACAAAGAAGACAAACACCAGAGTGCCATAACCAGGTAAACAAAATGCAAAAAGGTGAGGATTTATTAAGCAACTGCCAAGTAAGGGAGGGAAGAGGGGTAGTAGAGCCAAGACCCGGGCGGTGTGTGTCCGAGGACGTCGGGCGCGCGCTTAGGCCGACCTTTCCGGGAGGCTTGTGCTCGCGGAAGAGCAAAGAAAGGCTTCTCTGCTGGTGCTCGGGGACGGTGCGTAGTTTAGAAAAGAAGCCTGCCCGATTTGAAACCGGGGTGATGGCTAAAAGAAAAAAGGCAAAAGAGCGTAGGCGGCAGCCGTCCATTTCCCGCCCGCCCCCCCCCCCCCGTTCCGCCACGCTTAACCCAGGAGCCCCGAGGCACAGCCCCACCTGGGGTTCGATAGTTTACTCGCTTTCCCACCCCGCCCGGCCCACGGGAGGAAAAAAAAATATGAAAACGAAGTCCCCTTCGCCTAAAACTCGAGCGCCAGCTCTCTCGCAGAGAAAAGTAGGTGGCTCTGAAAAGAGCCGTTTGTGTATTGGGACGTCAGGCACCCCCCTAAGTCCTCCAGGTCTACTTGGAGCTGGTGTACTTGGTGACGGCCTTGGTGCCCTCGGACACGGCGTGCTTGGCCAGCTCCCCGGGCAGCAGCAGGCGCACGGCAGTCTGGATCTCCCGGGACGTGATGGTGGAGCGCTTGTTGTAATGCGCCAGGCGGGAGGCCTCGCCGGCGATGCGCTCGAAGATGTCGTTGACGAAGGAGTTCATGATGCCCATGGCCTTGGAGGAGATGCCGGTGTCGGGATGGACCTGCTTCAGCACCTTGTACACGTAGATGGAGTAGCTTTCCTTGCGGCTGCGCTTGCGCTTCTTGCCGTCCTTCTTTTGAGCCTTGGTAACGGCTTTCTTGGAGCCCTTTTTGGGGGCGGGAGCGGACTTGGCGGGTTCGGGCATGGCTGCAAGCACGTCAACAGAGACTTGCGATCCAGAGAGAAAAGGAATGAGAAAGCCAGCGTTGAGTTCAGACTACTTATAGGGCTTGTATTCAAATAAGGGATGACGGATTCCTCTTTCTGATTGGACGAAGCCTGGTTAAATCCGTCCCAGGTGGGAAGGGCATATGTAAAGGAGAAGATCCCAAATCTGCTTCTCCATTGGCTGGTTCGTCCAAAGACGTTTGGAACCAATCGGATAGCGCCGTTTAGCCTACCGCCTCACAGGATAATAGGTTCGATCTTGGGTGGAAGGCATTCTATCTCTCGTCTCTTGCCCGTTTTAGGAAGGCCGCCGTCTCACCTCTTCGTTTCTCTACCATGTCTGGTCGCGGAAAGCAGGGAGGCAAAGCTCGCGCCAAAGCGAAGTCCCGCTCTTCCCGGGCCGGCCTGCAGTTCCCGGTGGGCCGAGTGCATCGCCTGCTCCGGAAAGGCAACTACTCCGAGCGCGTTGGCGCCGGCGCCCCGGTGTACTTGGCCGCTGTCCTTGAGTACCTGACAGCCGAGATCCTGGAACTGGCTGGCAACGCGGCTCGGGACAACAAAAAGACTCGCATCATCCCTCGCCACTTGCAGCTGGCTATCCGCAACGACGAAGAACTCAACAAGCTGTTGGGCAAGGTGACCATTGCTCAGGGCGGCGTCCTGCCCAACATCCAGGCCGTGCTGCTGCCCAAGAAGACTGAGAGTCACCACAAAGCCAAGGGCAAGTAAACGCCAGCACTGCTGATGACGGACAGTCCTCTGGAAATGGAGAGACTCGTCTGCCACGCAGAAACCAAAGGCTCTTTTCAGAGCCACCCCACTTTCCAGATAAAGGGCTGATACACGGGGCCGGGTCTGCTTGGGGAAAATCGGGAGTGGTCTTGGTTGCCAGTGCTTTTTGGCCACCTCCTAACTTTGGGGAGGAGATTCATAATCCCACAGGATCACTGCCTAGAGTCAAGTCACTCGCTAAGCACTGACTTGGCAATGCCGCACAACTTGAGGCAGGGAAGAAGTCACTGTCACGTTCACAGAAAGGACCTTACTCGGGGAAAAGGGAGGGTTTGGAAACGCTTGGCCTCCTGTTTCTCTTCCTACCGGGCTGACCACTTCCTCGGGTTCCTTTGTGCATCTACCTCCGGGCCTCTAAGCTTGAATCTCTCTCTCTCTCTCTCTCTCTCTCTCTCTCTCTCTCTCTCTCTCTCTCTCTCTCTCTCTCTCTCTCTCTCTCTCTCTCTCCAAGGCTGTCCTGGACGTGTCCCCCCAATCTAGTGTACAATCCTCATCTCCCTTACCCAGGAAACTCAAACCTGTACAATCCAGCCCCAGCCTTCATCTCTTTTCCCTGGGCTCCTAGCTCGCTCACTCCCTGTCCATAACGGGTTCATCAAGGTCTACGTTCCCAACTCTGGTCTCCTCCCAGGCCCAGCCCATACGCGCCTTCCCCAACTGTCCATTTTCGCGGAGAGAGCCACCATTTCGACCTTTGTTGTTTGCCCCCCAGCCCAGTCACAGAGGTTCCTAAAACCTCTTTTCCTTCTCCTTTACCGCTCCCCCAGTCCCCAATCTAAACTGTCCTCATATAACCACACGCAACACCTCGGTTCTTGGTCATCCTTCGTCCAGTCTTTCCCACCCATCTATCCATCCATCCATCCACCCTCCTAACTGCTCCGGTAATAATCTTGCTCTAAAGCATTAATAATTAGGCCACCCGGCCGCCAAACCTTCAACAGTTTCCTTTTGCCTCCTTTTCACAGACCTCTGTCTGGGTCTCTTGGTCTTCACACAGGTCATTCCACAGAATCTTTAACTTCGTCTGATGCTCAGTTTTATGTTGAAGCCTGGGACCCGACAGCGCTAGCTGTTAGTGCTCTTTCCCTCCTTAAATTTCTTTGTTTATTTGTTGTACAAGCTGTATGCTTCGGGTTTCCCACTATCGGATCCCAAACCCCGAAAAGCCCTATCCTTTTTTTTTTTTTTTTGTCTTTGCTTGGCCAACGTGTAACCGCACAGCTCACTGGGAGAAGTAGGCGCTTATTAAAATATCCGTGAAATTGATCTAAAGGCACTTGTTATTTTGCCGGGGTGGGAGCCTACCCAGTCCACTCAGGCAAGGAATAGAGTCGATAGAATGTTCTCAATATGAAAGTAGAACGTGAAATAAAAGAGAGAACTCAGAAACAAACGGACTGACCGGTAAAAAGAAAAGTCTGTGATCCCGTAAAAAAGAAAAAAAAAATCTCAAGCGGGAAACGGTGAAACTAATTAAAACACGTGAGTGTGTGCGCGCAGTACTAGGGCTGAGTTAGGAAGGGGTTAGGCTAGGGTGCCAGAGGAAACGGTTGGACCGGGAAGAGCAAAAAAGAACAAAGGGAAGCAAATAGACAGAGCCCAGAAGGAAGTGAAAGAGAGGGGCGGGATCACGTTGTCCAATGAAATTGCTCGGAATTTCGAGGGCGGGTAGGGTTGCCTTTCCACCAAGTCATTCGGGCGCAGGGCTTTTGAACGATCCAATCAGAGCGTTCTCGTCGATATAAATATAGGCGAGTGCGGCTCGGTTTCTCTGTAGTCCTGTGGTTGTTGAGTCGCGGAGTTCTCTGTTGTCTTGTCATGGCTCGTACGAAGCAGACCGCTCGTAAGTCTACCGGTGGCAAGGCCCCGCGTAAACAGCTCGCCACCAAGGCTGCTCGTAAGAGCGCGCCGGCCACCGGCGGCGTGAAGAAGCCTCACCGCTACCGGCCCGGCACCGTGGCCCTGCGGGAGATCCGGCGCTACCAGAAGTCCACGGAGCTGCTGATCCGCAAGCTGCCCTTCCAGCGGCTGGTGCGCGAGATCGCGCAGGACTTCAAGACTGACCTGCGCTTCCAGAGCTCAGCCGTGATGGCTCTGCAGGAGGCCAGTGAAGCTTATTTGGTCGGGTTGTTTGAGGACACGAATCTGTGCGCCATCCACGCCAAGCGGGTGACCATCATGCCCAAAGACATCCAGTTGGCTCGCCGCATCCGCGGGGAGAGGGCTTGAAGTCTCAAAAAAGCTACACCACCAAAGGCTCTTTTCAGAGCCACCCACTGTTTCGAAAAAAGTAGCTGTTTTCACGAACACTGGTTGCCCTTTTGAGCAGCACCGTGGCGTAGCGAGTAGAAAACCGGCCACCCGCTTGGTTTTCAACTCCAGCCACTCACCAACTTAAAAAAACAAAACCCATCCCGTTTTCTTGTGCCCTTCCCGCGTCCCCCTCCCACCTCAGACCGCGCACCCCCCCACCCCACGTGATGCGTGTGCCACGTGGAACCCGGGAGGAAGGCTTGAAAAGTGAGCAGGGTTGTGGGCGTGAGCTTCAACTTTTTTTCTTTCCTCCCCTCGCCCAAAGGCCTCTCGTGACACACTCCGGGAGGCCTCACTAATTGAACCAGGCAGGCACGTTATAGATTCGTATTCAGCATCTTTCTTTCGAGATCTATGGGGTGGCTCTGAAAAGAGCCTTTGAGTTCATATAAAAAAAAAAAAAAAGAGAGAGGCCGGGGAGGAGGGGTGGGTGGGGAGATAGGCGGGAAGAAAGTCCTTCACTTCTTGAGCGCCGCCTTCTTGGACTTGGCTGCCTTAGGCTTGGCCGCTTTGGGCTTGGCCAGCTTAGCCTTGGCTGGGCTTTTAGCCACCTTCTTGGCCTTGGTGGCCTTAGGCTTCTTGGGGCTCTTGGCCGCCTTCTTGCCTCCCACCGCCGCCGGCTTCTTCACCTTCTTGGGCGTCTTCTTCACGCTCTTCTTGCTGGCCGCGGCCCCCGAGGCCTTCTTGGGCTTCTTGGCTGCAGCGCTCGGCTTCTTGGCCTTCGCCGACGAAGCCTTCTTGCCTTTGCCTTTGCCCTCGGCGGCTGGGGCTTTCTTGTTGAGCTTGAACGAGCCTGACGCGCCGGTGCCTTTCGTCTGCACCAAGGTGCCCTTGCTCACTAGGCTCTTCAACCCCAGCTTGATGCGGCTGTTGTTCTTCTCCACGTCGTAGCCAGCAGCCGCCAGGGCCTTCTTCAGAGCGGCCAGAGACACGCCGCTGCGCTCTTTGGAGGCCTCCACCGCCTTGGTGATCAGCTCCGAGATGGGCGGCCCAGCAGCCTTGCGCCGCGCTCCGCCGGCGCCGGCTGCCTTCTTTGTAGCCTTCTTCTTCACTGGCGTCTTCTCCGCGGGCGCAGGCGCGGGGGCGGCCGGCGGGGCAGGAGCGGTCTCAGACATCCTCTCCACTCACGGGCAACGAGAACCGCAAGCACGGGAGAAAAAGAGGCGAAGGGCGAAGTAAACAAAAACAGGACAGCACACAGTCGCCACAGTTGGGCCGACCTGGCCGGGGGATATATATAGAGAAGGGAGCCGCGCTGTGATTGGTGCGCTCTGCCTGCGCAGCCCGCCTTCTCAATCACCTACAGCCATTCTGCTCTCCTTCGCGATTGTGTTTCTTGCCCCTAAAAAAAGGGGGAAAATGCAACAAAACCCCGCACGCAGTCCCCCACTTTCGGTCCAGAACTCAAGGGAGAAGCCTTGGGGTTCACGACCCGTGCATTTTCTTCGCTCAACCTCAAAGCCTAGGCGCCCAGCCTTTCCCAAGTCCTCCAACTACCCGCAAAACTCAGGTCAAATTGAGGCAACTCCTCGTGTTTCCTTTAAATTAGAAAATTACCGCTTCGCTCCTGGGACGCTTTTCTCCTGGGGACGCTTCTGCACACCCTTGGCTTCTCGTGCGTACAAAACCGAAACAATTTCTCGCCACATTTGCACCCAAATCCCATTTCTCCGCGAGGGAAGTAACACAGGCTCTCTGGTGATCCCTGCCTAGGCATCCATGGGAATGGGCCACTGGCATGAGGACAGTCTGTGCGGGACCCACACATGCTTCGGCAGTCGATAGGGGTTGGGGCCACTATTCTGGCCTACGAAGGGCTAATCCTGGGATTTCGAGTAACGGCCAGGGAGAAAACCCAGGCTTGGGGTTGGAGGCGGGGCTCTGTGGTTCATTTCACTTCTTTTCAACTCCAACTTTTCCGCAGTGCTCAACAAGGGCCAGCTACAGTCCCGGGGCATTCACTAGGGGGGTACGATGGAGAGATTAACCACAGAGCCCCTGCCTTCTAATAGGAAGGAGAGGGCAGGGCAGCAGAAGAAAACCGACCCCAATTGTCACCAGCTTAGCAGGCATCGGACTGCAGCTTTGGGAAGCAACACTGGAAAGTGAGCTTGGGGCCAGAGATGGGCAAGGACCTTGAAGATCAGGCAGGACTGTTCATCCTGTAGGCAAATGGGGAGTCATTGAAGGTCACCCCGATTTTATTCTGGAAGGAAAGAAGGAAGGAAGGGACAGAGGAAGAGCTTGCCCATAAAGAGGGTTAGGGTTGCTCTGGAGACCCCAGAATACCAACACTCCAGGTCCTGCCGAATGAATTGGACTCAAGTCTTCTCTTAGCCAAAGAAAAGTAAAGTTTATTAAAAGTTCACCTGTATTGGACACAGAGTAAGTCTGTGCTAGAAAATTCTATGGTGCTCTCACACACACCACATGGTGTTCCATGGAGTCTTAAATACAGAAGGTTGTAGGAGGAATCTAGGGGTGGTGTAGAGGAGGAGTTTGGGGAAGATCTTCAGGAGGAGTTAATGAGGTCAATGAGTGAGTAAGGGTGGGAAGTTGCTGGAGGCTACCTGGAGACTACAGACCATGGTAGGCTAGGCCAGGTCAAGGGTGGGAAGTAGATAGACAATGGAGGACTAGGCTTGTAACAGAGGTCTGGGCCCAGCCACAGTGTTAAGGCTTATGGCCTCGTTGTAAATGCCTCATCAAAACGGGATGATTCCAATCAGAGTTCAAGGGGGCCTCCCAAAGCCTGCACCTCATCATCCCCCCCTCAAATAAATGGGACCCCAATTCCTTTAGGGCAAAGGGTCAGGGTCTCAGCTTCTGAAAGTGCTTCCTGCTGGCAAGAGGCATAGAGCTGTCCCTGACTCTCTGGGTGCGATTCTAGGGGGGTCAGACTTCACATTCAAGGGGTCAGACTCTGGAATGTGCATGATTTCAGGTCCAGTGGGCTAGAGAACTTGGATTCAGTCAGAGATTTGCATAGCCTTAGTGGTCATCCAGGGGTGGATGACCAGGGCTTGAACCCTGGAGGAGCAAACCTGGCAAGGAGGTTAAGCAAAGGAAGACCAAACAGGCACCCCCCCCCCCCCCGCCCAAAATAAAAGAGAGAGAAAGGACAATTTCCCTGGTAGGAATTAAAGATGACTGTGGCAAGGCCAAAATGCTGTCAGATATCCCTTTTCCTTCCTAAATTGCTCCATGGACATTTAGCACATGGAAAGCAATAGCAGCCACAGAATCTAATAGTTTTCAAAAAACAGGCAACTCCCAAAGCCTGTTCTCCCCTTCCATCATCGTGGAGAGTAAAAGGTTTCTTCTAGATTGGGTAAAGCTGGAGTGGTGGTCAATTTAGTTTTCAAAGTCTCAAAAGCTTTCACCTGGTGGTTTGGGCCACACTCTAGACAGAATGAGTCAGGACCTTGAGTAGCAATTAATGGTTGCAGTCTCTCCCAGCCCTTGGGTTTAATTGGATATAGACCCAGAGGGGAGGGGGGGGTCTGGGGCGAGGGGGGGGGGGTGACACTTTAGGATCTGGGAATCAAAAACAAATGCTGCCCTGGCAGAAGTAGCTCACCCAGGAATTTCCTGATCCCAAACAACTGACTCAAGTATCTCCCACACTCCTGAGGGATCATGGGGAGATCTGGGAGGCTTAACCAGAGAAAACTGGCTTCCCAATTTCACCAACAGGTCCCTTCCCAACAAGGGGACAGGCTAAGAGGAGAGCATAAGGAAGGAGGGTTCAAACCACAGATCCTCAAGTCGGCAGGGAACTGGCTATGGCTGGAGACATCCCTTAGCTTCCCCTTCCATGCCCCTGACCCGACTGGTCAAGGGGAGGGTAGAACCAATCGGTTAGAACAGAGAACTTAGCCATAATAAAGAGGGTAACCTTACCTTCAGCCTTGATGCTTGCCCAGGGCTCAGCAAGGGAAATGGAGAAGGTGGGAGCACTGCCAAGCCCCAGGCTTCCCCCTCATTCCGAGTCTTGAGAAGACTGGAGGACAGGGTACCGGGAGGTGGCTCTACCACTTTTCCAACCTCGGGGACCATCCTTCCTTCAGTGTCCCTCCTGGTCAGACGGGCACTGTTCTAGAGGCATTGGTTCCTGGGGCTCCCTCTGCCTGGGGAGGGTGGGGGTTTGGCCTGGAGGGGCACTCTTTGGACCAGTGACCCTCCCTCTGGCATGGAAAGCAGGTTTTCCCCCTGCCCAAGTGACTGGGCTTCCTCCAAGGGGGTCCCCTGGAAAGGCTTTTCCTGGCCATGGCAGCAGCCAAGAACCAAGCATGTTCTCTGTCTCTAGTTCATTCCCTGCATTCTTTCTCCTCTACTGCAAACCAGGTCTATTATTAAAGACTCCATAGGCTGTCTCCAGTAATTGGGCCTGAGGTGTTTAGGGTCCCAATGTCAATTTCTGCAGTTTTCTCCTAATATCTGGGGCAGACTGACTAATGAAATACATGTTAAGGATTGCCGCCCCTTCTGTAGAGTCAGGATCTAAATTTGTATACCTTTTAGTAGCTTCTACAAGTCTATCTAGGAAAAGGTGGGGTTTTCTTGATTTGTCTGAGAAATTTCTCTAACTTTGTGATAATTCACTTGCTTTGGAAATGCAGTGCTACCACATGGTCTCTCTCTTTTCTCTATCCTCCTGGAGATGATAATCCCATCCTGGGTCACTAGTGGGAACAGCAGCTGTTCCTGTCGGGTATTTTCTGAGGCTATTGCTAACCAAAGGATCCCCAGATTTTGGGGCTTGTTCCCAGATTCTCCTCCTCTCCTCAGTGGAACAACAGGTAGAGAAGAGGATATGCAAATCATCCCAAGAAAGCTGGAATTGGAGGGATAAGTCCCCAAAGCCTTCAGTAAACTTTGCTGGGTTTTAGGAGAACTTACCCAACTTTTCTTTAATTTGATTGAGATCAGAAATGGAGAATGGGACATGCACTCTAGTTGTCCCCCCTGAAGAGAGAGCCCTGCTTCTCTTCATGGTAAAAGCCCTGAAGGTGGTGTGGGGACAAGGGCTTGGGAAGGGAGATTGGAAGTCCCACTTTCTGTGAGAAAGTGGCTTGGGGGGGAGGGGGGAAGTGCTGGCTAAACTGGATCAGACTGCAAGACTGGGGGATCCAGCTGGCAAGGGGGAAGGTCAGCTGGCATCTGAGGAGGGGAAGGGGTCAGAAGAAGAGATACCTCTATGCTATGACTGCCTCGAGGGTAGGGCCTGAGGCCTGAGTGGATGTTGCCTCAGGGGGAGGCGCCACAGAGGGAAGCACCTCTGCAAGACCAGTGTCTGGGACCTGAGAAATGACTGATTAAGGGTGGGAAGTTGCTGGAGGCTACCTGGAGACCACAGACTATGGTGGGCTAGGCCAGTTCAAGGATGGATTGATATTTTGATAGGCTCAAGGGTGGGAAGTAGATGGACAATGGAGGGCTAGACTAGTAACAGAGGTCTGGGCCCAGCCACAGTGTAAGGCTAATGGCCTCATGTAAACACCTCATCAAAACGGGATGATTCAATCAGAGTTCAAGGCTCACCCCCCCCCCCACCCCCTCGGGTCCCAGAGCCTGCACCTCAGAAATTCAAGGAGAGCTCAAGGGGGCTCCCAGAGCTTATACCTCATCAGAAGGAAGGAAGGAAGGAAGGAAGGAAGGAAGGAAGGAAGGAAGGAAGGAAGGAAGGAAGGAAGGAAGGAAGGAAGGAAGGAAGGAAGGAAGGAAGGGTGACTTCACAACAAGTGCTCTCAATCCATTACAACTCAATCCAAATCCAAATCCAAATCCTACAAACATTTACTGGGAAAATTTCTCAGGCATCCCTGTAAAATGAGGTCTGGTTTGGAGAGAATGATCAAAATCAGGGAGACCTGTTAGCACATTCTGACAGCAACCCAACTGCTGTGTTGGCAGTGAGTGGAAATGTCAGACAGACTAGGGATCACACACGTGGAATCTATAGGAGTAGGCACTCTGATTGACTGTAGGGAGCAAGAGCAAATGAGACTCCGAGGCTTTGTGGAATAGCTGTTCCCCTGTAAAATCCAAGGCCCATTACTAAGAGCCTGGGACTTACAGGCAAAAACAATACCGTCCCTACCTAACCTCCAGGGGACTTAGATTCTTCTGGGGGAAACTGAAGACACAATAAATGAATTAGAGACTTGAACCAATCAGAATTCTCTTAAGGATTTCTCTAAGAAACTGGCACTGAAGAGGGTCACCATAAAATGATGAGGTATAGGGTTTAGGGGTGCGAAAGCCCAAAACACCAACACACCGGGTCTGAGGCTTGCATTGGACAAGCAGGCCAGAATCATCCAACACAGAGCAAGTCTGTGCTAGAAAATTCTCTGAGGGCTAGGCCAATAAGAGTAAGAAATTTGGGCCTAGCTATAATGAAAGGTTTATGGCCTCAGGCAAATGCCTCATCAAGTGGGAAGATTCAATCAGAGTCCAAGGAGGTTCCCAGAGCCTGTACCCCATCAGCACCTCAAAGGAAAGATGTTCAGTTATTGCTTCTTGCTTTAAAATGTGGCTTCTGCAGTATGTGCCTGTTGCTCCATTCTGCCTGCCTGCACAGAAAATTAACCTGAGTATTCTGATCTTCCCTTTGCCTTCCCTCCTCTCACCTTGCCCCCCTGATGGGGTACAGGTGTACCTTGTCCTCCATGCTTCAGAAGCTGTGCCCAGGTCCATGACTTCCAACATAACCAAACTGGACCAAGAACCTGAGTTCATCAGGCTGAGTTCATACAGCCTCCTAGCTATCTGACCTAAGGGGACCTGAGAGGTCAGGCCCAAAAAGCACTTCCAAGGTACTCAGAGAGCATCAAGGGAATAGGGAGGGAGAAGGAGAGAGAGAGAGAGAGAGAGAGAGAGAGAGAGAGAGAGAGAGAGAGAGAGAGAGAGGAGCAGGCTTCTGTACCCTCCATTCCTGCTGGAGAAAAATTTGACATTAGCAGTGATTCCTGTTAGGGAACCATATACTGAGGCTTAGGGGGTGCTCAAGACCCCAAAATACCAACAAGCCTGGTCCTGCCCAATGAATTCCACTCAAGTCTTCTCTCAGTCAAAGTAAAGCAAAGTTTATTAAAGAATCCCCTTAACAGATAGACCCTTAAGGAGCCTAAGTATATGTGAAGCTTGTATTGACAAGCAGGCCAGAATACTCTGACACAGTGAGTCTGTGCTAGATTGAACTCTCAGCACTGTCAAGGAGGCAAGATGAATTTTATATACAGAAAGATTGTGGGAGGATTTAGGGGTGGTCTAGAGGAGGCATTTGGGGAAGGTCTTGAGGAGGAGTCTAAGGAGGATCTTGAGGGGACCTGAGGTCACACTCCAGTAATGAGATTAAGGGTGGGAAATAGCTGAAGGCTACCTGGAGATGGAGGGCTAGCCGAGTTTAAGGGTAACAGATTTGGGTATTGATATTTTGGTAGGATCAAGGGTGAGAAGTATCTGGACAATGGAGGGCTAGGCTAGGTTAAGAGTAACAGAGATTTGGGCCTAGCTGTAATGAAAGGCTTATGGCCTCAGGCAAATGTTTCATCAAGTGGGAAGATTCATTTAGAATCCAAGGGGTTTCCCAGAGCCTGTACCCTCATCACCCCCACCACCACCTACCACCACCCAATTTCCAGTTTGAAGTCATCTAGTCCAGGCAACACCTTCATGTCACAGAGAGGGAAAAATTACTTGCCCAGGATCACTAAGGTTGGTATTAAGTGGCAGAGCCACTATGGTCCCCCTTTTCAGATCGGGAAACTGAGACAGGCAGCAGTTCTTTTCCCAGGGTATCCGAGGCAGGATGGAAATAAGCACTTCTTAGGCACCTAGTACATGCCGGGCACTCTATATTCTGTCACTTAATCCTCATAACAACGAGTCGCCGTTGAGGTCAAGGGACTTGCCCAGGATCACACCTGGTGAGTATATGAAGCTACATTTGAACTCAGATCTTCTTGACGCCCATCCCAGAACTCTACCCATCGCACCATCTAGCTGGTATTCTTGACATTGAATGTGCCAACCCCTACTTTTGCAGCTAGGTGGCACAGTAAATGGAGTACCCAGCCTGAAGTCAGCAAGAGCTGAGTTCAAATGCTGCCTCAGATGCTTATTGGCATGGGCAAGTCACTTAAATCCTATTTGCCTCAATTTCCTCATCTGTAAAAATGATCTGAAGAAGGAAATGACAAACCACTCCAACATCTTTGCCAAGAAAGCCTCCAAAGGAGCCACGGCTAAACAACAGTCTGGTAGACGGGTTGAGTTCCGACTTTTTAGGTTGTTTCTGTTTTTGTTTTTACTTAGGCCCCTCTGTCGAGTTTGGATGTGGGGCAGAGAGCTGCAGACTGCCTTTAATGCAGGTGTTCTTGAACTTTTCTGTCCCTATTCCCTTGGGCAGTCAGGCCAAGTCAATGAAGGCCTCAGAATAATGTTTTCCAGTACCTAAAGGAAAATAGATAGTATTACAGAGAAAACCAATTATGTAGAAATGAAGTTGTAAAAGGTCTTGAAAAAAAAAAAGGTCGATGAACCCCTGGTTAATTAAGAACCCCTGCTTTCGAGTGTAAATAGCATCTAAAGACAACCTGACTTCTCCCCGAGCCCCTCCTCCTCCCCCCACCCTTCCCGCCTCAACACACACACAATGTCTGCTTTTTCCAAGGAGATGAAAACTACCTGCACTGAGGTGTATAACTTGAAGAGGGGGGTGGGACTACCCAAATGAGGTGCTGAGTAGATTAAAATCGACATCTATCAACACTTCACAGGAATGGCTTCCAGGAAGACCGAGTCTCAAGTGAAGTACAACTAGTAGGGAGAGTATTAGAACACATGTGGAGCTTGGGACTCAACTCTAGATGGAAGGTGTTGTATTCGGATCCTTAATAAGGGAGGGAAGAAACGACGCTGGGGCAAAATCCTATCGCAGCTTTACTGCCCCCTTCCAATCCAATCCAAGGCACAGGCAACAAAAAACTTCAAAGGAACAAACAGCTCTATATTGGCACCATAGGGTTCCTGAGTTACCTTCCATCCACCTCTCGGTAACATATTAGAATGAAAAATGAGGAGTTAAGCTTCTTTTCCTGAAAAGAATCATCCATCATCCTTCCGAATGAAATAAAAGACAATAGAGAAAAAAAGGGGGGGGGGCGCCAGCAGTTTCGGATTGTCTCGCCGCTCCTTACCGTCCTATGAGGAGGGACCTGAGGCCCGGAGGAGGCGGAGCCTCAGAAGTAGTTTCTCTCCGCCCCCTTCTGGGCCCCTGGTAGTCTTCAAAGAGGTCCGCAAAAGCCCTATATAAATGGTGGTCTGGAAGGGGGTAGCTAAAGTTCGTTTTCTACGGTGTAGGTGGTCGTTGTGGTCATGTCTGGCCGAGGCAAGGGCGGAAAAGGGTTAGGAAAAGGGGGTGCCAAGCGGCACAGGAAGGTGCTTCGGGATAACATCCAGGGCATCACCAAGCCTGCTATCCGCCGCTTGGCTCGGAGAGGAGGCGTGAAGCGCATCTCGGGGCTCATCTACGAGGAGACTCGTGGGGTGCTGAAGGTGTTTTTGGAGAATGTGATCCGTGACGCCGTCACTTACACGGAGCACGCCAAGAGAAAGACCGTCACGGCCATGGACGTGGTCTACGCGCTCAAGCGCCAGGGCCGCACGCTGTACGGCTTCGGCGGCTAAGTGCTCCTGCGGGTGTGCTGTGGGAGCTCCGTCCTCCCCTCGTTCCCCAAAGGCCCTTTTCAGGGCCGCCCACCTCCTCAGTTAAAGGAGCTGTGTGCGTTCTTGGGGCGAAAGAAAAGGTGAGTTAGGCCGCCAAACTTGGGGCTCCTTGTGTCCAGTCCCATCTTTTATTTGGCTTTCGGGTGGTTTTGCAAGCTCTGCGTGCTGCGAGACGACGAGCCGTGCATCGGCAGTACGCCTGGGTCCCGGGATAGGTCTCGGCTAGCACTGCATTGCAGGGTTGGGTTACCTGCTTGTGTCTTCCCGAGGTCAATGTCTTCTGCGTTACACCGGCCTCGCCTTACAGGCCTCTTCTCAGGCCCGGCTCCATATGTTTGCTGTCCCCGGGGAACCTCCATTCCTTGGAGGGGCTTGCTTTCACTTTGATTTTTTCCTATACGGTGAAAGAACTCCATTCCCAGGATGCAAAACAATGAAAATGTATAGAATGATGTAGCGCTTTCCGATTTGCAAAGCCTTTCTCAGGCTCACTTGCTCTCCAGGGCATCCCCGAAGACGGCAGGTGCCATCATCCACTCGGTCATCTGGGGGTAGGATTCTAAGACAAAGCTAGTGTTCTAGCTATCGTACCGTGCTGCCTCCTCGTGGCTGTGGGCTGCAAGTCAGGAAACCTCGACCCTCCTTCTGACCGCTATTCCTAGCCCATCTATCCACCTTGGGGCAACTCCTTTCACCGGGGCCCTCGTTTTCTGCCGTGACTGCTAAATCCTATAATCACACCATTCAGTATTTAACAGAATCGGCATTAACTCAGGGCTTGACCCTTTTTGGAATTCATTGTCCTCTCTGACTGGTTTTCAAAGCCTCACATTTGACTAGCTCCTCTTCTGCAAAATAAGAAGGTTGGGTTATGACAGCCTCTGAACTACCTGCCAGCCGCTATAAATGTTGGCAGGGGAAGGGCCCGTCTGTGACAGAGAAGAGATGGTCACCCGTAGGAAAGCTTCTCTAGAAGCGTAGGGGACAGAGGTATCCAGGTGGAGATGACCGGCAAGTCGTCTGGCACTGGGTTTCAGGAGACATAGTTTGGGGTAGGTAACTTCATACCCTTGCAGTAACTCCACTACCCCCTTCTGACTCTTCCCACTGCCAATAGCATGGACTCAGCATCACCCACCAAGACTGTGGCCATTGTCTCCAAGGAGATCGTTCTGCCCCCTTGGTCTGTCCAACCCCCAGCTATGGATGGCTGCTTAGAATTCCTCAAGAGCCCCTTGGAAAGGTATACAAATAGTCTTGACTTCCCTTGTAAATTGGTATTCTTGCTCTCTGAGGGGGAATCCATACCATACCAGCCATCAAGCCTCCAAGCAAGTGATTGATGTCAACCAGTCTGTTTCTAATAGATCTGATTCCCAAACACAATGAAAAGTGACGCCTTTTAAAACTGCCTTTAATATGCTTAAAGGCCTCAGTGATCAGTAAAATCAAAAGTGAATCCATGTGACTCCTCTAGTTCCCTGACAAAGTACAGAGGGAGAAAAAGAGAGACACAGTGTGTGTGGGTGTGTGTGCGTGTGCGCGGAAATGAAGTCCCCAATTTTACATTCTCCAACAGGGAAACAGAGATGGGGGCAATTTCAAGTCTGGCAAAAACTTACTAAGAAGACTACTTGGAGGACTCCTGAAGCTAGACTCTTATCTAGAGTATCCCAGGCCCTACACAACCTTTACTTGCCTAAACTCTCTTCCCCACTCCCCCTTCCCCCTAGCGCCCCCCCCCCCCCAAACTCTTATCCAGCCCAGGCCTCAGGCCCTGGGAGAGCAGGTTCTTACTCCTAAGGATCCAGAACAATGTTATTTTGCAGAAAAGATGGACAGTGTTTTTGCCCAAGGTCCCCTCTGAGAGGTGTGGCTTCCAAGAAGCTCTAAGTGCAGTTTAACTGAGGACTACTAGGTGAATCTGTCTTCACTCACATTGGCTACAGTCTTCTGATTCCTCCTAACTCCCTCTTCCCTCAGGCACCTTACAATATTGCCCTTTTCTATCATCCAAAGCCTACACTACTGCCTGAGGGACAGCTCTAGTGCTACCCACTCCACAAATCCTTTGGAGATTATTTCACCTCACCCTCTGCTGTCCCTGCTCTTAACATTTGTTAACTCTTCTGGTCAGTGGTGTTCTACTAGGAGCCTAATGGTTCTTTTTAACGAGAGTTTCTCTTCTCACTGAAATTTTGGGCTGGTAGTTTCTTTACCTGTTATATTTTATATTCATTGATTTTTTTATCCAAATATATATGTATATATATATGTATGTGTATATATAAAATGTGATAAGCTTTATAGAGGGGGAGGGGTGTGTGTGTGTGTGTGTGTGTGTGTGTGTGTGTGTGTGTGTGTGTGTGTAACAGGTAAGATGTTCCTTTCAATAGGCAAACAGTAACTGGCAAAGATGGGTGGTACTTGTTTCTCTTCAGAAATTCTATCCATGTCCAGTGTCTAGTGTCTATTGTGGATATTTCCAGAGCTATAAACAGCATATGTCTGTCCTTAAGAGATATCAGCAAATGTGAAGTCCTCTTCCTATCATCAGATAATTCATATGGATAGTGACATCCAGCTCAAAGTGTCTCCTATGTCCTGCAGCAGGTCCCCATCTGACATCTGAGACTTCTCTTCCAACGTTGTCACCATCTCCCTGAAGTCTTTGCTACGTTGGGACAATTGGAACCTCCTATTCTTTTTCTGGATGTGGGTTTTGTTCTTTTTGGGTTTTTTTTTCCTTCCTGGGCTTCATGGTCCTTCAGCTTCTAGAACATCTCATTTTCCTCCTCATCCAGTTCCACAAGACTGTGGATCCTCTTCATCACTCAGATAAATTCACTTATTTCCTGACAATTTTCCTCAAGTGCTTCTCTTGACACTTGTTACATCCTCACTACAGCCCGGGCCAGAGGTGCCACTTTCTCTTCAAGTATTACCTTCTTGCCATCTTTTCAGATGATTTTGTAGTCTCTTCCTGTAGTCCCTGTGCAGCAGCTTTGAGAGGACAGACTTCATGGCCTTCGTGCTCCTGGGATTTTGAACAGGATACAGGAAGAGAGATGTCATCATTCATACAGAAGAGCTTCTAGGCCTCCTGATGTCTTTTCTGGGCCCCTCAGGATAACGTTGATGTTGCTTGACAATGGCAGCCATTTTGCTTTTCCTTGAAGGGCTCTAACAAGCTTGTGACCGGGATACTTCCATGCACTTAGAGCAAGATAAAGGCATGCAATCATTCAGCACTTAATGCCATTTTGTATTAAGGTGGGATAGTGTGACCAGAAAAGGGGGTGGGGCCCCCAAGAACTGAAATTGCAAGACAATATACACATGTAGAAAGAACAAGAAGGCATTCACCTCCCCCGGAAGATCTTGGATGGAGGACTTATGGGAAAATAGTGACAGGAACCACAAGATAACAGAACGTAAGTTTTCTTTTTGGAACAAAATCTGATTCCTGTGATAGAGACATTAAACTGCACCAAACTGTTTTGGTGATTACTTCTTTTGTAGTATAGCAATATTTCTAACATCAATCAATTAACTTGAGGTCCCCACCCCAGTTTATTGAATGAACTGGAGAAATCTCTTTCCTCATTGTATATCCAAATTGCCAAATTCCTAAGATTAACTGAATACTAACGCTACTGATCATGTAATTTTAATAACATAATAATAGCATGGAGATGACAAATAATTATCTTACAGTGTTTTAAGCTGTGAGAATAATCCATAGCCAGAGTCTGCTCTAACTACCACTGTAAGTACAGGTGACCTATCCTTACTTTTGTATGCATAGTTCTGACATTCTGTTCACTCAAGGTACAAGCCAAAGTCTCCTGGGATAATTTTCCTCAAGCTCTTTACAAGACAAAAGTTGACAGTTCCATCATGAAAGAAAGTATTGCTGTTTTGCTGTGTTCTGTATTTCTGAGTCCTAAGTGATACTAAGTTTAATATGAGAAATCCGAATCAATCAATAAAGAGTTATCATCTAGTAGAAATGTCCATATTATTCTTTTCCCATTTAAACAGACCTAGACTGCTTGACTTTTGTGAAATCAAAATGACTTACAACTTCTTGTTGTAATGTCAAGACTACTTGACATTCTTTACTATTTCTCTAATTGTGAGCCTGCTTGTCTTCTTGTCCTTTTGGGTGAGTTTTCAATTCCATTTGGTTTACCTTTGCATTGGCAAGGATCTATAGGGGGAATTTCTGTAGGGGGAATAGCCCCTTTGGTAGGTAGGACCCTGAAGAAATTCCCTGGATCTCTATGGGGATCCCCTATGGTCGTTGGGACCCTAGAACAGAGGTATCAGACCCTCTGCCAGAGGGGTCACCTTGCCGACCACAAGAGTGCAGCCCAACCCAATTAAAATGTAATTGGGAAATGTTTAACAGATTAAATCAAAATACACAGTACAACATAGATAACATTAATTTGTGGTTTCCTAAGTCAATATGTGGCCAGAATTGCTATTTGAGTTTGACACCAGAGCCCTAGAGAATAAGGGTGTTTCTTGTGTAGAAAGGAACACTCTTTTGTCCAGACCCCAGTTGTATGGCCTTATGCACCGAGGGAGTCATTGGAAGAGCTTCCCCTCAGGACATATTTTCTCATCTGAAGGAAAGGGGTAACACCTTGTCTCCCCCACATCCTATCTCCCTGTGGGAAAAGCTCCATGTGGTTTGGAAAACTCCCTTCTGAGACAGGGAACTACATTGCTTTCTCTTTCTTTACTCTTCCTTTTGCTTGTAGGTTGAGAAAGTCCCTAAAGGGTAAGGCTAAGGAAGAAGAAATATTTTGAAAACTTTGAAACTTTCCCTGTATTGTTGAATATGCAAAACTTTGTATTGGGGGATAATTGTAACTTCTGTCTGTACATGGTCATAAGACCTCAGCTGTTTGGAGCCTTGACCGTATGGCACTGAGGAAGCAAGGGAAAGGACTTTGAATTTGGGACAAGGACTATGTTCCAAAATGCACCACTGACCCATTCTCCAGGGTCCACCAGTTTCAATCAGGGGGAAGTGTGTGACAGGACTTGGAGCCTTCCTAGGTTGCCTCACACAGAGGCATCTAGCTTCTTCTGTAATCCCCTCACTACCACGTGGGTGGAGAGTCCTTCTTCCATGGGCTGTGTAACCAGAACAGGCTGCATCTTTAGAGACTGCCAGCCTGGGACAGTCACCCTACTCTTTTGCTGTATCCTGAGGGTGGAGATCACACAAAGTGCAGATGCCCTAAACTGGATTGGGAGGGATGATAGATACCTTCTCTCTAAGCTGCCACTTTTACTCTGGCTCTGAGAAATGAACCTAACGAATCTCTGTTCCTTTTCATTTATCCTTCTCTGTTGCAGGTGTAGGTGGCAATCCCTGCTGCACCAAGGAGTTCTAGCCAAGGGGAACTTGGCGGCAGGATTCCAGATGGGATATTGCTGCCATCCAGCCCAGCCAGAGAAACCTGGACAACTGGGACTCCAGCCTGAGGGGGGCCTTTTCAGCTTGGAACTTGGGACTGTAGTCTATAGGAACTGAACTAAGCTATGAACCCCAATTCCCTCTCTATAGTGGAGGGCTTAAACCCCACATGTTGGAAGAATATGTTTGTGTTTGTGAATTTCTCAACGTACCTTGAAAGTAAATATTCCTTTGTCAAAGTTAATCATCTGTTTGGGGTTCAGTGGAATTGGGGTCCAGGGGGTCCTATCTCCTTCAATCATGAGAACAACCTAGGTGGATGCTGGAGCCATTGCAAGAGAACTAGATTCCCCCCCAATCCCTTTAAGTTTACCAGATAATCGTACAGGGTAGGTGAAATGTAACATACCTGACCTTCAGGCAATCGAGGCCAGGCAGTCAATGTTGAGTATTAGCTCAATGGACTGCCCATCTAGGTACATGTCAAAGCCTGGGCAATAAACCTTTAGTTTTGTCTATATAGAGTACTATCTTCTCTCTTTCGTGTGGTCAGGTAACTAATTTAGGTGGTATTATTCTGAGATTTGATGCCATTCAATCTCATTCAGTTCCACAGACATTATCAGTTACCTTCTATATGCCAAATACTGTGCTAGTCATGGAGGGGAATACAGAGAACAAAACTGAAAGAAACAGTTCTTCCAGCAAAGTGTATGTGGAGCAGGGTTAATTGGGGAGACCCTTCACCTGACGGACTGGAGCACCTCTCCTGGAGCTGGTCATGTGCTCTGGTTCTTTGCTGGGCAACATGAGCCATGCCTGGATAATACAGGGAAGTCCTTATTCATTCCCAGTCCAAAGATGAATGGCAGGTGACATTGAGGAGAACAGAAAATTGACCCATCTGTTATTTCATCTGGTTTGTCTAAGATGTATAGGGTTAAGCACTGAATTACTGATCTGCTCAGTTCATTATTCAAATGCAGTAGGGGTGGGTGATCGGGAGGAAATCTCTGAAAGGCCTATGCCGTGGGGGTGGGGCTAGGAATACTTTTTAGCTGCTGAGGGCATTCCCTGGCAAGGAAGATCAGAGGAATTGTTCATTCATATTTTATGACTTTGGATTTGGATTGCCCTTAGGCAAATGAATCTTTGGTGGGGTGTGAGTGGGCTGTGACTGGCATGGGAGGTGGCTGCTTTGACAGCTTTCTCTTACATTGTCTTCCCATGGCAGGTTTGAATGAAAAACCATTCCTCTCTGGGTCTGAGCCAAGGAAGTGATTAGAAAGAAAGTCATGCACAAGGGAGAAGATGGAGGAACTGGCTGGGAAATAATTTAAGTGGGAGCCAGGAGCTAGCCCCCTCTTTCTCAGCCCAGCCAAGGATCTTTAATATCACCACAATGGTTGGTTGGTTGGTTGATTGTTGTCCTTAGTTCTTGAAAAGGACCAAAATGACATCACTATGCAGTGTGTCTGACTATGGCTGATCAGACCCAATACTAGCTCAGAATGTTTTACCACAGGCTGGGCACAAATAGTGCATGTGAACATTTGGGCTAGAGTCCCTAAACCTCAAGATGTCTTGCGTTTCTTTTAATCTACTTCAATTCTGCTTTGTTCTTAGAACACAATACCTTGTTTGATGAGGGCATGCCATGCTGGGCAGTCCTGTGCCAGATTCTCCCATGTCACACAATCAATTCCAAAGTTCTTCAGGGAAACTTTGAGAGCATCCTTGTATTGCTTCTTCTGACTACCATGTGACTACTTGCCTTGTGTGAGTTCTCCTATGAAATAGTCTTTTAGGCAAATGTACCTTTGGCATCAAACAATATAGCCAGCCCCTTGGAGTTGGACTCTCTGCAGTAAGAGTTTGAATGCTTGGCAGTTTAGGTTGAGAAAGGTCCTCAGTGTCCTGTACCTTATCCTGCCAGATCTTCCAAATCTTCCTAAGATAATTAAAGTGAAGTGATTTTCGGTTTCCTGGTATGCTGTTCAGGTTTCACAGGCATACAACATACCTACATTTTGGTAGTCAGTCTTATACCTCTTCTCCCACACTTTGCTTCTGAGCCTTCCAAACACTGAGCTAGCCCTGGCAATGTGTGTCTCAACCTCATTACCACATTTGTATAAATCCCTGGAAAGTCTACTGCCAAGGTAAGTGAATTTATCCACAGTTTTCAAGACTTCTCTCTTTGCTATAACTGACGGTTGTAGGTAACACTGATGGTGTAATGCTGGCTGCTGGAGCAACTTGTGTTTTCTGGGTGTTAATTGTTAGGCCAGATTTGGCACAAGCAGCAGAGGTGATCCATATTTTGTTGCATTTCAGCTTCAGAGGCAGCAAGGGATCTGCAAACAAAGTCATGTATCAACACTCCTTTCCCTTTAGAAGACTAAAGACCTGTAGCCTTTCCAAGTTGAATAATTTACCATCAATGTGGTAGCTGATCTTGATTCTGTGTTGGTCCTCATTGAAGGCATCCTCAGTCCAGCCTAGAATCTTTAATATCACTATAATGAATGGTTTGTTGAAGAGTCTCTGTCAGGGTACTTTGCTCGTAACTAAGTGAAATCATAAACAAATATGGAATAAATGAAAGATTTCATGATGTGTGGAGAAGAATGACTTTAACTTCATTTGGCTTCTCCCTACTGTATTCTCTGCCAACCTACATTTTCCTTTGACAAGTGTGCTCCCCAGTAAAGTCTGCTTATTCCCTTTCCAATTTATCTTTGTCCCTCTGCCCTTAGTGATTCAACAAAAAGGCAAAAATAATCCTCTTCTTTCTAGTCCCACAAAGGGAAGGGAAGGGTTACAGCTCATGGTTCAATCCCATCTATCCCAGGATTTAAAACTGAAAGGAACATTATAATTTATTATAAATTCTATTGTCTCATTTATTATAAATTCTGTTGTCTCATTTTCCTAATTTGGAAACTAAAACCGGAGGGAAATGATTTCAACAGAAGACTTAGTAAGCTCATGCACAGATTCATTGTTTATTTATTAAGCTTTATTTAGTATGCTAATCAGTACGCTAGACATGAGAAGAGGTACAAAAATCTAGATAGTGCAGCATATCCCTATCCATAGATAGCTTATAGTGGAGTAGCTCAACTAGTCTCTTTCTGCAAGGAAATCAGAATCCCTTAGGAAAGAAAATCTCTTCTGTTTCTTCTGACCTGAACTGTTAGAAAATGTGGAATAGGAAAAAGGGAAGAAATTTTTCAAAAGTGGACTACAGTTATCAGTCTTAAGCCCTTGGGCCTTACCCATCTCTTCCAAAAGGACCTGACTGCAAAACTTGACAGATAAGGGCAGTCACTCTCTCAGATAGTACATAATTGTAAAGGAAATGGAAAAGGGAGAGGAAGTAGGGGGGAAGAGTATAATAAGGATGCAGGAAACATACCTGGATCCTGAGAGGAATCTATGCATACACAATCTGAACAACTGACTAGTTTTGACAGCTGCCCTGAGAGATGATCTTTTGAAAACTGTGGCTACTGGCCTATATCCTGAAAGGTTTGGGACATACCTCCAAATATTTCAAGCTTTTCCATTTATTGAAATTCTGTAGAATTCTGTAGAAAGCAAAATAGCTTTGACTTTCACCATCTGGCAGACACAACTGATCTTTGGGGATTTAAGTATTCTGTTGTATCCTTTTGCTTACCAAGTCTTGTTATTTTCTTGGAATCTCCCAACCTAAATTTCCTGGGTCAAATCTTCCAGAGATCTTTTTTTTTAGTTCTTACCCAGGAAATGCTGAGAGAGGGAGGGAGGGAGGGAGGGAGAGAGAGAGAAAGACAGGGAGAGAGAGAGAGAGAGAGAGAGAGAGAGAGAGAGAGAGAGAGAGAGAGAGAGATACACATACACATACACACACAGAAGGTAGGTGTGGGTGTGTGTGTGTGTGTGTGTGTGTGTGTGTGTGTGTGTGTGTGTGTGTGTGTTATGGTGCAGGGAAAGTGTGTGATAGATTCTGGTCAAGGATCAAGCTATGATACTAAAAAGAATGGGAAATCTCATTGCTCACAGATGAATGAAAACATGGTGGCTGAACCCCAATAGAGTCACAGGATGAGCCAAATATGGGGACCCAGAACACTGCACCCAACTTCAATATGGACGATGTCCTTATTTGGATGATTTCTCTGCTGAGTACTTTGTCTCTCTTTAAGCCTATTCCCCCAAATATGCAGAAGTATAATTTTCAAGAAAAACATTCTCTTTTGAAGTCTGTCAGTCAGAGGAGCAAGTCTCTACAGCAACTAAAGAGTCCAAAGTAAAGTTCAGAGTATAAAGGGTGATGGAAGGGGAGGCAGAATGGTGAGATCCCAGGCAGAGAATGGGAAGTGATGAAAAGAAAAGCAAAGAATGTCTGGGTCTTTGGGGGATAAAGATGTGGGCTATCAATTAGGGAGGAATGTAGAATTCCTGAGTCCTGAGGAATAGGAAATTGTGGGTCTCGGGGAAAAAAGTATGAAAAGACCAGATGGAGGTTAGAGAAGAGTCCCCTTTCAGACTTTCCTGTTCTTGTTGCCCTCTGAAAGAGAATGAATGATAGTGGGGGGTGCTTAGTGTTGGCACAAAAACTCCCTAAAAGCTGCAGAAAACTATTTCATGATAACTGATGCAGAAATCCCTGTAGATAAGACTTGATGAAAAGGAACAGTTTTTGTGTTGTTTTACCCTGAATGTCACTCCCTTTAAATTACTTATGAGTGCCTCCAGTGGACATTCCAACACCAGACACTGTTAGGTTGTTGTTTGTCCTTCCTTCTTGAAAAAGACCATGACATCAGGAAGGTGATGCCACGACTTGCAAATGAATTGGAGGGCTGTGCAAAGTCACCAGCCTCGATTTCTCCTCTGGAGCCACCTGGTTCCAGGGACAAGAGGTAGATCAGGACAAATGGAGATGGCACCAGATGCATTGGGAGACTTCAGCCTTTTTAAGAAGCTAAGGCCTTTCTCAGGTCTCAGTTTGACTGAAGCAATGCCCATTCTGTGATTAAAGCTAGGTAAGAAATGATCCTAGCAATTGCCCCTTTTGCCTAATTAAAAAAAAAAAAGTGAATCTGGGTGAGGATTTAGGCTGGGACTTGAAGGAAACCAAAGAAGCCAGGAGGCAGAGACCAGGAGGGAGAGCTTGCCAAGGCATGGGGACAGCTGATTCCTATTTATGAGAATTTATTCCTATTTACTAGGAATAGGCCAAGGGTCCCATAGAAATCCTCTGCTCAAATCTCTCCTAATAAAACTGCATTTGGGTTAATGGGTACCTCCTTAGAAATGGCAAATCTAGTACTGGGAAGTTTCAGTGGATTCATTTTTCACACCTAAATTTGAATGAATCAAGATAACCAATATAAAAGTGAGCACCTAGCAAGGTACTTTGTACAAAGTGCTAAGAGTGGTTGAATTGAACTACTTTCCTTCAGGAATTTTGTTTAGAAGATAAGAGGATAGAAGAGGATTTGCCTGGTTACCAAATACAAGGAAACTTGGAACCTTGGTAACTTTGGAGAAGACAGCCTTTGGTAGCATGTCCTTGGTAGGTTACTTTGGGCAGCATGAATTCACTGGGGAGTAGGAAAGAAGATACAGACAGAAGGAGGTTAGTGACAAAAAGAAACTCTTCATGGGGCACTAACAATCCTCTCTCCCAACTGGTCAGTATAGTTAATTAGCTCAAAAGGTTTCTAAATTTAGCAAGCAATTTTCTTCCTTCCCACCACAGGCTTCTCATGTTTGTGAAACTGATGTGTAACTTTCAGTAAAAATGATAGAAATAGGTGAGGTGGGGCAACTGGAAGGTAACTCAGAGCTGCAAGCAAATTATATTTGGTTTGAGGACAAAATTGAAAAGTTAAATTATAACTCACCTCTCTGATTCCTGAAGCAATATTCTTTGTAGTAATATTTTAACTGTAGTAGGGTCCTAATCAATGCAGTTTGAATGAATAAGTTCTTTAATTTCCCAAAATTTACATTCTAAAGTGCCTCAGCATTGCAGACTTTAAAATTTGAATTACTACCTCCTAAGCAAAGGATGATAGACTCTAAGAACTGAAAGGGGGATTCAAAGATCATCTTGACCAAATGACTGTTTTACTGATGAGGAAACTTGGTTCTGGGAGGTTAAGGCATCAAACAGCTATCATGTCATATATCATATCATATCATAATGTATATCACATCACATATTTTTACTTCCCTGACTGTCAGTTTCCACATCTACAAAACAAGGGGCTTGGATTAGATTGCCTCTAAAATTTAGAACCTTTAAGCGGCAGTCCTATTGTCTATTCTTGAAATAGAAAAAAATTCCATATTTTCAATTTTTCTGACTTCTCTGATAGATGAAAAAATCATTTTCAACGAAATGTTTTGTCATATACCCAGTTGACTTAAGACATTTGCTTAGGGGGCCGGGCCAAGAAGGCGGAGTAGAAGCAGGACTTCCTCAAGGTTCCGGCTCCCACCTCCCCCAATTCACGTAAAAAGTGACTCTGAACAAACTTTGGAGGTACAGAACCCACAAAATGCCAGAGAGAGGCTGACCGCCCGCTGAGGACAGCCTGGCAGGCTGGCAGGGAGCAGCCAACACAGCCCTCTGGGAGAGACTTGCCCGAGAATCAGAGTTTGGGTCTGAGGCAGAACTTGAGCCCAGGTCTTCCTGGATCCAAAGTTGTCCCTCTAATCCACTATTACATGCTGCTTCTTGTAAAATACTACATGGTAAATATGATACATGTGTTGGATAGGTGCAAGACTGTGATGTGAGTGAGAAGATCATCATGGGAGAGGTGGTTTGTGAGTTGGGCTTCAAAGGATTGCTGCAGGATCAATGAACCGGCATTAATTAAACATTCCCTGCTTTATAGTTAGTGAGAGAGGGGTTGCCAGGCCTATATGAGTAAACAGAAAAACACAGAAGAAGAAAAAAAAAAGATCTCCTGATACTGGAGTGCTTTGTGTTACAAAGTATCCAGAATGGGGGAGGTAATAGTCTCACTATATTCTGTCCTGGAGAAGCTTCATCTGGAATGTATTGTTCAGTTCATAGGAGAGCTGGAAGATGTTTTAGAAATGATCTGCAACCTGGATTCCATTCACCACTTGACTAACAACTGCCCTCTGTAAAAGGACCAGTGACGTCTTAATTGTGAAATCCAATGGCCCACTCCTATTGGTAACTTTTGGAATTAGAGAGACACCCCACTGCCTCCTGTATATTCATTTCTTTGTTTGGCTTGACGCTGCTTTCTCCTGGTTCTCCCACTTGTCTGACCACTCCTTAGCAGACTCCTTTAGTAGATCATCATTCACCCTCTCTGCAGTGCACTGTGTTTAATCTAGAACACTGAGAGTTTGCAGAATGGAAACCAGATTAGTCCTCAAGGTGAGTTGGAGCCTGGGCCTCTGACTATCTGTAAAAAACCAGAAGTTTTATGATTCTTTTATGAGGTGAGGTGACTGAGTATGGTCTTGAGATGTACATGTCCAGCCTTTGAGATGATCTCAAGAATTGGAGATGTTCCAAAGATCTTGGCTCCTGGAGCAGGGCTGACTACACTTCAGAAGAAGTCCCTAACACCTACTCTAGCCCCCACCTGTCTGACCACTCCTCATTAATATCCTTTGCTAAGTCACCCACTGTCTGCTCCCCTTTTAGTTCTGTTAGTGTCTAACTTGGGCCCTCTTCCTTTTCATGCCCTTTCTCTTGGTGGTCTGATTAACTTCCATACGTTCAGTTCTCCTCTTGAGAAACAGCATGGTGTGGTAGTGTGGAGATGAGAATTGCCCAACCTATAAGAAAGACCGCTGAGGCAGAGCTCTGAGCCAATGGTGCTTTATTAAAGGGCCTATGGGCCCCTCTAATAAAGTGGAACTCAGATCTTCCTCACTATCTGAGATGACTCTTTCTTCCAGGGTCTTCTTTTATAAGGCTTGATACTAGATTTGATACCTGTACATTCCAAAGAGGTTGTGCAAAGCACAGAATCCCACTGGTTGCTATATCTTGCTTAGTGGGCCAAAAAAATGATACATCAGCTAAAAATGGCATGTCAGCAGGGATTCTTGGGTTGGGGGGAGCATGGGGCATATCCACTGGAGAAATGATGATGAAATGGTCACCTGTTCATGTTGGACAAGAGAGTATGGTCTAGAGGTACAAAAATAAGTTGGAGGACTTTTCAGGTCATTGAGTCACCTCCATCACTCTGGGCTTGGTCACCATAACAAGGAGAAACAAGAGTGGAGGGCCTCTGGTTAGCTTTCTATTGCTAAGCAAGTGAACTTACAAGCTGCAGTTCACAGGGGCCTGATATACAGAATTTACAATCTCCAACCCTTTGGAATCATAGCCAACTGATGCCTAGTGACTGGAATGGAGTGGGGGTCCAAATGAATCATTTCTCCCAGTGGAAAGCGTACTGGGTGTGTGGCCAGATGTCCTTACTGCCCAAGGCACCCGTTCTGTGGTCACAGGAAAGTTGTTTTATCTCTCAGCTGCCTCATCTGTAAAGTGGAGATAATAATATTGACCTTAGTATAGTAGAGGGGGCCTATGAAGAGGCTACTGAGCAGATTTTACATTAATTTATACATGCGAATTATCATCTTTATGCAGATAAATCTCAAATCTCATGTCAAGTCGTGTAAACAAGCTTTTGTCGAGCACCTATTGTATTTTGTATCTTGTATCCCCACTGTGCTAAGCACTGGGGATACAAAGAAAGTGGAAAGTGTCTGTTGCTCTCAAGAGCTCTCAGTATAATGGGGAAGGCGACATGCAAACATCTCTGCTTAAACAAACTACAGACATGGCAGAGGGAAGGCACTAACACTGAGGAGGATGGGTAAAGGTCTCTGGAAAAAGGTAAGATTTCCCCAGCCAAGAGGCTGAGATGAAGAGAAAAGGCATTCCAAGACATGAGGGACAGTCAGTGAAAATGCCCAGAGTAAGGAGATGAAGTGTCTTGTGTGAGGAAAAGATCAAAGAGTATGTGGCCGACAGTAAGATGTAAGAAGACTGGATGGTTAGAAGGGGCCAGGTTGTGAAAGACTTTAAAAAGCCAAACAATATTTTATATTTGTTGTGCAGGTAATAGAGAGCCCTGGAGTTGACTGAGTAGGAGACTGACATGGTTAGACCTGTAATTTTAAATGACCATTTGGACAGCTGAGTGGAAAATAGACTGGAATGGGGAGAGATGAAGAAGGGAGACTAATTTAAAGGGCATGGTAATAAACCAAATGTGAAGTGATGAAGGCCTGCACCTGGGTGCTGGCAGTGTCAGAGGAGAAGAGTCACATATGACAGATACGTCTTCCTCTTAAAATTTTAAATTCAACTTTATTTTATTTTCAATTCCAAATGCTCTTCCACCTTCCCCCACCCACTGAGAAGGAAAGAAAACAAACCTCTTACAAATAGGTGTTGTTCTTAAGCCATTTCAGTCATGTCCAACTCTTTGTGATCCCATTTTGGGTTTTCATGGCAAAGTTATTGGAGTGTTTTGCCATTTCCTTCTCCAACTCATTTTACAGATGAGGAAACTGAGGCAAACAGGATTAAGTTACTTGCCCAGAATCACACAGCTAATAACTATATGAGTCTGTATTTGATCTCAGGAAGATAAGTCTTCCTGACTCCAGTCCTGGAACTTTATACACTTCACTACCTACTGTCATGCAAAGCAAATTTCCAATTAGCAATGTAAGAAAAAAAAAAAAAAGAGGGAGAAGTGGAGAAAGAAAAAGAAGAAACTATTCTTCAGTCTGCACTGAGACATTCAATTCTCTATCTGGAAGTGGATACTGTGTTTCATCATCAATGTTTTAGAGATTATGAGAGATATAAAGATAGAATCCAAGGGACTTGACAACTGATTGAAAATGGGAGGTAAGAATAACAAAGGAATCAGTGATGACTGGGAAGATGTGGTGCCCCTTAGAGTAATGAAAAACTTAGGAAGAGGTGAGGGTTTGGAACGAAAGTAAGCTCTGTTTTGAACATGTTTAATTTAAGAAGTCTAAAAACATCTAATTTGAGATATAAAATCTGCAAATGCAGATGTGACAGTGAAAGTCAAGAGAGAGGTTTGGGGCTGGATAAATATATCTGAGAATCCTCAGCATAGAGACGATCATTGAATTCATGGGAACTGATGAGCTCACTAAGTGAAACTGAATAGACACAGAGAGAGAAAATAAGAGAGCCCAGAACAGAGTCTTAAGTCTTAATAATCTCGAGTTATACTTGACTTTGATGAAGATTCAGCAGAGGAGACTGAGAAGAAGTGATCAGACAAGTAGAAGAACCAGGAGAGAACAGGGCCAGAAGAATCTAGAGAAGAGGGTGGTCAAAAGGGTCAGGGGCTACAGAGAAATCAAGAAGGATGAGGGTTGAAAAAAGGCCCTTAGATTTCTTAACTAGGTGATCATTGGTGACTTTGGAGAGAGCAATTACAGTTAAATGATGAGTTTGAAGCTACCCTGAAGAGAGTGAGAGGAAAGGAAACAGGGACCAGTTTGAAGATGGTCTTCTCAAGGAGTTTAACCACAAAAGGGAAGAGAGATATAGGACAGATCAAGCGAGGATTTTTGTGGTTGGAGAAAATATGGCCCTGTTTATAAAGAAGTAAGGAAACAACCAGTAGACAAGCAGAGATTGAAGACTAGTGAGAGAATGGGGATGGTTGATGGGACAAACTGATGGAGATGGGATGGAATGTAATCACTCATGTATGTCAAAAGGTTTGCCTTGTCAAGGAGAAGGGCCACCTCTTCATGGGAGACAGGGATGAAAGAAGACATGGTGGAGAAAGGCACCTGCATGATATGAGATGAGGAGATGAAAAGAAGGAGCTCTTAGCAAATGGCCACAATTTATTTAGTGAAATATGAATCGATAGGGAGCAGGAGGAGTCATGGGTAGTTTAAGGAGGGATGATAAAGTTTGGGAAAATTACTATAGTGACTGGGATAGTGAATCAGCTGCTGCAGTGAAGGTCCAATTGGGAACATTTAGCATAAGTTTGTAGTTGACCCAGCTAGCAGGGTGAGGTGATTTTTTTTTTTCCAGCTTTGTTAGCAGTACCTGGGCAAGAGCAATCCAAAGCTGAGGCTTGGCAGGGCAAAATTCTGAATCTAAGAGGATAAGAGAGTCTAGAGATGAAGACAGGTTTACAAAGAGGTCACGATGGGGAAGGGAAGAGAGTGAAGCCAGTGCTGGAGTCATGGCCTCTTTAAGACCTGAGGGCTGGAGCATCATGGTGAGGATGAAGACGAGGGTTTGGAGGTGCATGGTAGAGGGCAAAGTAGAATGAAAACAGATTATGACCAGACATGGTGGTGGGGTAATGGAAAGATCTCTCTAGAGCTGAGGTGGGTGGAGGAGTAGAAAATGGGAAATGAGGAAGTTGAGGAGTAAATGAGGAAGTTAGGTTGTTTGAGTATCAGTGTGTAAGGTGAAGTACTCAATATGAAGGCAAGAGTGGAAGGGAAAGACAGGTACTGGCTCATATTGAGGAAAGAAGGAAGGAGAGTATCCAGGAAGTCAGTAGATAATAGCTACCGGAAGCTCTATGTCTATCTCTCTGCATCACTAACTGCCAGCCAGACATCTCCACCTCAGTGTCCCATTTGGCATCTCCAATTTAATCTGCCCCAAATGAAACTGATCATCTCCCCCTGAAAGCCTCCCCCTCCTCCAAATTTCTCCATTTGGGTTGAGGGCACTGCCATTCTTCCAAGTCACCAAGGTAGCAATCTCAGAATCATCTGTGACTTGGCCCTTTCCCTCACCTCCCCCTTTCACATTAAAACAGCTGACAAATCCTTTAAATTCCATCTCTAAAACATTTCTCCATCACCCTAGTGCAAACCCTTCTCAGCTCTGACTGGATTATTGCAATGTCTTCCCAACTGCACTCCCTGCTTCCAATGTTTCATCCAATCTATTCTCTGCTCAGTTGGCAAATTATTATTTTTTTTTTTAAGCAATTGGGGTTAAGTAACTTGCTCAAGGTTACACGGCTAGTTATTTATGTGTGGGTGCTAAGTACTGAAGCCGGAACCGATCTGGGTCATCCCGACTCCGGGCGGGTGCTCTTACTCACTGTGACACCTAGCCACCCCCCAAATTATTTTTACTAAAATCAGGTCTGGCTATACAACTCACCAACTCAAAAATCCAGTGACTCTGTTGCCTCTAAGATGAAGTATAAATCAACCAAGCAACAAGCATATTTTAAGTACCACTAAGTGCCAAGAGCTGTGCTATGTTCTAGGGACACTCAAATGCATTGTAACCTCAGTTTGGAAGTTCCTTCCAATGATACAGATCACAACCCATCCTGTGCAACTCTTGTTCACGTCCTTCCATGAATTGCCAAAGGGGGGCAGTGTCTACCCAGCATGGTGGAGAACTTCCTGACTTTCTCCTGACATGAGGAGTATGCCAGTAGAGGACTCTGGCTATCCACTTTCATCCCTCATCATGAGACCAGACCATCTTTTCCTTCTATCCCACAATTCTTTGATTAGGTCTTCTGTGCCTGTCCTGTTCCAAAGCTCCTTGAACCTTGCACACACCCACCATTTACCTTTCCATTGCCCTTTACAGGGAATTCGTTTTTAGTCTTTTGGAGATTTTTACATTTCATGTTTTGCTGACACATAGGGACACTGGGTCCAGTGTTTCTATAACATGGCATGCACAGAGCTGCCCTGGCTGCTTCTGTCTGCCTGTATATGCTGGCTTAGCACTCTGGCACTTTGGGGATGGCAATGCCACTGGCTATTTATTTATTTATGTGTGGCTCAGCACTGAAGGATTCTGGTGCCTTGGGGATAATGAAGCAATCTTCTTGTTGGTCACCAAAAAGGAAGAGCCTGTGACTCAGTGGTCCTTTAAAAAGAATGGCTGCGCCACCCCCACACCCCTCAACCCTCCCACACACCCCTCCCATGCCCCTCCCTCCTCTTTCTGACCTTCAGGGGACAATGAAGTCTGGGACTTCCTGTGATAGGTGGGGTAGGAGTAGCCCCTCTCCACCCAGCAGCAGGTCCATTGCTTCCCTGTGGTAGCTAGAGTAAATGTTATCAGATAAGTGAGCTTGTGCCTGGGCCCCTTGTGCTTCCTGTCTCTTTGCTTTATCATTGGTGACAGAACATCAGTCTTGACATGAACATGCTTCTAGTATTGAAAGCAACCTTACGAGTCTGATTTCATGATCCTGGGTCCTGCATTGATGCTGACTGCAATTTAGTCATTCTCATGAATCAGTCAACAAACATTTTTTTAAGCACCTACTATGTGCTAGGAATTTTGTGAAGTGCTAAGGATGCAAAGAAAGGCAAGATGTAGCCCCTGACGTTCTACAAATGAATGGTGCCCTGGGCCACCCTTAAATGGAGGATCTGGGAGAGTTCTTTGATGTCCACTCCCTACCCTCTCCAATCAGAGGGAGGGAAGGGTTCCAGGGGCAAAGTCCTTTAGGAAGAGGAAGCTTCAGAGTTGATTCTATATTTCAGGAACATGAGTCTCTGGAGAGACTGATGAAGTCCAGGAGAGCAGCCAGATAGTAAATAAATGATGAGATGACTGCCCTGGGCTCCCTCATTAAGTGGAGAACCTTATAGAAGACAACTGCTTCAAACCCTAATGTGGCTGGCAGCGAGCCATGAATTTGGAGGAGACTAGTTGGGCACTGAAGAGCTGAGATGAGATGTATCATTCGCCATTCCTGAAAACTATTTCCCATTCCAATTTAAAAACCTTAACCTGGTATTTACTGCCAATTGTTTTAATTATTTACATTTCTTCCTATGGTCAGCCAGTATAACAGTAATTATTGTCACCTATTTAAGCTTTTGCTCATGCCCAAGTGCACACACCTTTTGGGTTAAGCATTCCTTCTGTGTGTAAGAAACAAAAGGTAGTAGTGAGGGGAGCAGCAGCAGTTAGCATTTACGCCGTACTTTAAACTTTACAAAGTTCTTTACAAATAATATTTCATTTTATCCTGACAACCGTTCTAGGGGTTAAGTGATATTATCGTCCCCTTTTTACAGATGAGAAAATGAAGACAGACAGAAGTACCATATTTGATTCATATTTTGCAATGAGTAACTTTCTAACTTCTAGAAACCCCAGTCATGAGTAAGTAATTTTTCCCCCTGGGTTTCAGAACTGGGGGTGAGGAGGTAAGAAAAGGATCCTGAACTTTCTTTCAAATGGTGCAAACTTGAACCCAATCTTGACTCCATGTTTGGATCCTGATGAACCAGGACCCTTACTTGTGAGGGAGAGAGTACACCCAGCAGATTTGTTAGATTTGTATGAAATGGGGGAATCTTTGCCTTCAAGGGCAGCTTGGGATCATTAAAGAAGCTTTGCAATTTTCCAAAAGCAGTCTAGTCTACTGTCCCTCTCTTGTTTAATTCTTGGTCGAGCTCTTTGTCCAGCTGTACTCTTTGTCCCAAGTAGACATATTGTGGGATGGTCTGAGCCACAAGTCATGCCCACATATGTATGTTATAATCTGGGCAATATACATTTTTCATCTACTTGGTCTTGCCTATGTCAGGTCAAATTGTTTGAATAACAACAGATACTTTCCAGTATGTTCTTCGATGTTCCAGGGCTTGATGAAATAAGCACAATGTCATCCACAAACAGGAACATCTGAAGAACCTCTTAACCCACAGGAAATCCCTCTTCTGCTTATACTCTGTACTGGATCTCCCCTTCCCAGCTCATCAGCAGCCCTTATTTGTTCTATAGAATTGCAAGTTTGATACCATATCTCTCCAGTCAGATTGGCTAAGATGACAAAACAAGAAAGTGACAAATGCTGGAGAGGATGTGGGCAAATTGGAACGCTAATACATTGCTGGTGGAGTTGTGAATTTATCCAACCATTCTGGAGAGCAATCTGGAATTATGCCCAAAGGATTATAAATAATTTCATACCCTTTGACACAGCCATACCAGGGTTATATTCTAGGGTTATATCCCAAAGAGATCATAGAAGTGGGAGGAAGACCCATATGCACAAAAATATTTTTAGCAGCCCTTTTTGTGGTTGCAAAGAATTGGAAACTAAAGGGGTGCCCATCAATTGGGGAATGGCTAAACAAGTTGTGGTATATGAATGTAATGGAATTTTATTGTGCTATAAGAAACGAAGAGGTGTCGGATTTCATAATTACCTGGAGAGACTTATACAAACTGATGCTGAGCGAGAAGAGTAGAACCAGAAGAAATTTGTATACAATCACAGACATACCATATCTGTGACGACCAACTATGACAGACTGGACTCTTTTCAGCAATGCAGTGATATAAGTTAATCCCGAATGACTCAAGAAAGTGAGAAATGCGCCATCCAGAGATATAACTAGAAAGACCTGAGCCTGAATCCTGATGGAAGCAAACTAAATGATCTTGTTCTTCTCATTGTTTGGTTTTACTTCTTCCTTACCATCTTTCATCCCACCTAGTACAATATGCCTTTGTAATTGGAATAATGTTTAATATGAATGCATTTGCAGACCCTATACTGTACTATATGCTGTCATGAGGGGAGGGGGGAAGGAAGTAAAGGAAATTTGAAAATCAAGGAACTATGGAATTGAATCTTGTTAACTGAAACTAAACTAATAAATTAATAAAAAAAAAAAGAATTGAAAGTTTGGAATCAGGTCTAACATCATGATTTTAAGGAGGTTAAGGGTTAGGTGTCTTCTCCAGGGTCAGATAGACCATAAGTAGCAGAATCAGGATTTAAATCAGGTTCTCTGACTAGGAATGCACTGTTTTCCTTGTTGTGCCATGCTGTCTTCTGGGTACATTACAGATAGAATAGTTGCACACTGGAATGTCTAGAGAAGTATGATCCTTCTCTAAGGGACTCTTTGCCTAAGGGAGTCAAACACCATGCTATAGTTATTGGAGGACTGCTTGAAGGAACTGGCTATAGTTAGCCTGAAGAAGACAAGCCTTTGTTGGGAGGGGAACATGATTTACTAATATATTAAATTAGACTGACTCACTATGGCTTATCCAGAGAAATGGAGCCAGTATGGTAATTGGACCAGACACTATGCCATGGGAGAATCAGTTAAAGGAACTGGTAATTGGACCAGACACTATGCCATGGGAGAATCAGTTAAAGGAATTAGAGATGTTAAAAAAAAAAAAGACAGAATTGCATTTGTTGATAATATCTGTCCAAATATGTGAAGGTCTGTCAGGTGGATCTGACTGCTAGCAAGAGCTCCTGATTGAGTCCAGGGCTCTCTGGCCTCCAAAGTTGACAGCCTCAGGCATTGACAGTGTTGCTATGGTAACTGTGTTCAAGGTCAACTTTCCAGGTGGCCCACCATAGTACTGCTTGCAGTCATCTCAGCTCCCACTTGGGGTCTCAAGTAGACCTGGGAGTCCCAGTTCCACACTTTTCTTGCCTTTTTCTCTTGGGGGTATCCCTCTAACCATCTAAGATGCTTGAGTTTCATGAGTGCCTTGTAAGACTTAGGGGAAATAACATCAACATTCTCCCAATATCTGAACTTTACCCTTAAACTAACTTGGCTCAGCAGAAAAAAAAAAATTGTTTCCTGTGTTTTTATTATTTGTTTTCTTTTAAACAAATGGCATCCTTTTCTTTCTTATCTTTCCCTTTTCGTTCATTAACACAACAAAGAGCTCAGGTATCCTTGGCTGCTCAGTGTCCAGCACTAAGCATGATTGGAGATGTGAATAAGAAATGATCAGACCATGTGGGTAGTTCAAGGGAGAACCATGAACTCCACTTAATGATTCTTTGAACAAGGTTTTTAAAGATGAAGCAGACAAACGTTCAAGTGCTCTTATCAATAGCATAGTCTGTCATATCCTGGAATATTCTTATCATGATCTTAATCTGCCATATCCTGGAAGTGGCTCAGAAATGGATAAGGCCTTGTTATCTATGTGCCAAAAAGTCTTAGTTATGGTCAGTTAACTCCTATCATATGCATTCACATAAAAAAGGATGCTCTTGAGAGCAGACTTCAAGGCTGGAAGCCAAAGCCACAATCATCAAGGATATCTGCATAGGAACTGACCCCCAAGAATCAAATATTTGGCTTACTACACTCAGGTTTGTTAACCAGTAAATTTCATTATATTTTCAATGACTTAGAAACAAAAACATTTAGGAAATAGAAGGAAACTTCCAAATCCAGCCTCTCAAAAAACCTAAAAGAGAAAGGAGAACTACAGTAGGAACAGAATGATTAGTCAGTAAATGGAAACTGGCTCTCTAGCCTCTCCTTCTGTAAACCAGGCAAGAGAAGCCAGTCATTTTGGTTTGCTTTTGCAAGGAGAACACGGTGGGTAAAGAGTGGGGAATGGCCATTGAGGGAGACAGGTGACCCTGTTTCTGCACTCTACTGTTTCAGTTACCAGCTCCAGTTACCTAGGGAACTGCTGATGGATCTTTCAACATTTTGAATCCCACGAGGCTTCCATCAGGTCCATTCTGCCTCTAATATTTATCCATTTGTAACAGTGACCACCCTTTACTCCCAAAGTCAAGTATGCCTCATTTCACTCCTCCCCTCTAGGCTTCTCTGGTACTCTTAAGGAGATCAGGGATGTCTAGAGATGTCTCTCTGCCATTGGCTCCAGGCCCCAGTGATGGTGTACCCCCAATTGTACATGTGGGTCCCCTGCACCAAAGTTCATATCAACCATTTAACAGTTGGATTAACTTCTACAAAGGCATATTTTACTTCAAAGATATAATAACAAATATATGCACTCATCATGTTGGGCATAAATACCTCCTTCCCCCCACCTCACCTAATACTTTGGCGGGGAATTAGGTTGACAGTTTAGCTCAGTTACTGTTTAGCATAGTACCAAGTTCCCAATCTATAGAGCTCTTCGGGAGTCTTGTGAAAGCTAGGAACTGCTTAGAACAATGTTTTTAAAGGCATATAATATTAAAAATAGGATTATAAAAAAACAATTATATTGAAATATAATTACCAAAATATTTGAAATTCATGGACCCCCTGGTTATATACCTTCTGAGTAAAATTAACTTTAAACTTTAGTCCTTTTCATCTTTTTGGTTCATTGAAGATTCTACATTTTCCTTTCTGTTACCCCAAAGTTCAGTTTATTTTTTAAATAATAGCCCTTAATAAGAAAGTATATGTCATCAACATTTTTTACAAGTGTACTTATTTTTTTTTTTGTATTTTTGTTGTATGTTTGCAAGGTGTTTGCAAGTCAAGTGCTCTGCTTAGCAATATTGTTTTCTTTTTTCTTTGTTTTTTTCCACAGGAATACCTCTTTTGTCAAAAATCCATTTTTGTTGATTGTTATTCTCTTAGCTTTGTAGGATATTTTAATGGGTTGTAATTTGAGTTCCTATGTTTTTTACAATATCTTATACCAGTCTATTTTTTTCTGAGTAGTCCTCCTGTGTCATTCCGGTTGAAATTTCTTCATATTTTAAGCTCTTTCTCTTGAATGTTTGCAAAATATATTCCTTATCATTGAAATTGAGAATTTAACTTGGTGTTTCAAGTATGGATTGTTTTTTCTTGTGGCAATCTGTAGATTTGATTGATCATTGCTTTCTTTATTCAAAAGTTCTGGACAATTTTCTACCATTATTTCCTTCAGCTTAGTATTCAAGTTCATGGATAGATACAGATATATCTATAGATAGCAATATCTATTTATATGATGTGTTATATATTGTTAGGGTTCCGAGGGTTTCGAAACGACAAGAACATATTTACCTTTTCCCAGTCTTCGTCTCCAGCTTCTAGACTTTCTAGAAGAACTACCCATGCAGAACACCCTTCTGTTTTAGGATAACTATCTTTATTTGTCTCTGATCAGAACATACAAGCGAACTCAGCCAGATCTCTCCCGCCCCGTCAGGCAGCCTCCTTTTATCCAACCTCCAGTTCCGGGTGTTTAACACCACCTTCCCCGCCACTGCGAGCCAATCGCGTACTGCCCCGAGAGTGAGGGGTGGTAACCCGCTGCCTACATGGACACGTCAGCTCATCGGGCTAAGAGGTTTCTGGTGTAGCAGACCAGGAAGTCTCCTAACCAGGAAGTCTCTCTACTGCCACGTCAACTCTTATGATTGTTTTGCTGACTGTCCTTTTGGCCTTCCAGGTTCCTCCTGTAGCCTGTTATTGATAGGCCAGGGACCCTCCTGCCACTCCCAGGCTGTCGCGCTGCACCCCAGTTGGCTAAGGACTCTTCATCTCCCTTTTCCTGTTATGCGGGAGACCGCCCAATGGAACTAAGGAGGACCTGAGGTCTAAGAGGCCACCTTTCAGGAGCTGAACAATCCATTTCCAAAAGCAACACAAAATCAACAATGCAAATAACAAATACAAAAAGGAGGATCCTAAGCTAAGCAATAAGGTAATAAAACTCTTCCCTTTCATCCAATCAAATAATTCCTGCACTGCATCACTAGGGAGGGAAAAATTCTTTGCAATTTCATTAAGATCATGTACTAATAGCTGATGTTGCTGTATATCAGTGGTAACATTATTAGTAAGAAAGGCACCCCGGAGGTGTTTTTCTACTTCCCCCCAGGTCTTGGTAAAATTACTAGTCTGATTCAGCATCAATGGTGTGACACACACCCAAGGCTTGTATTGATAATGACATGGTATTTGTGCCAATAATTCTCTATATACCAATTCATTCCCTAGCACCTCGACTGCCTCCCGCAAGACGGTTACCTCTGCATTAAGCGCCATATCAATGCGTGCTTGTGTGTCCCAAGCATGGGCTTCCTTGCTCATAAAGGTCTTTAACTCACTAGCCAGGTACCCTGTCTGTTCATACAACTGTTGTATTTGGAATTCCTGGAAAGCGGAGATTCCAAGGTTAATAACATCAAAGAGGAGATCAATACCCTCTCTTCTTTGCCTGCTCAATTGTTTCACCTGTACCCACATTTCTTCGGATTTGCTTTCAGCCCAAGGGGTTTGCGATTTTACTGGGACAAGGGCATAGCGGGGTTGTTTAACTAAGAGAACGTATGGAAAATCATCCTCAAACCTTGAAATGGCCATTTTAAGCTTACATTCTATACCATTAGTGTGATACCATATACCATCCAAGCTTACAGAAACATTCGAGCATACCATCCAAGCATAATTGGTAGGGGCTACTAATTGTCCTTCAAAATAGTACCAAAAAATGTCACAGTTAGTATTGTGTCCCTTTGTATAATTTTTTCCATTTGCGAATATGGCAGACCAGTCAGTAAAGGTAGGATCTTTGCAGATATCACATTTACAAACCTCTATAGATATATTTGTTCCCCCCAAGAGTATGGAGCCCAACTGTCATATGAAGGGGTGACAAGTTCCATTTCTTGTGCATGGAACTGGAGCAGGCAACTGTGTGTAAGTCCGATTATCCAACACATCCCACATGTACACAGTCATGTTCGTTGTGTTCACTTGTCTAGGACTCGAGGTGGAACAAAGAACAACAGGAGACCATGTCTTCATGATCCCAGTCTGACAAGTGGGCAAAGGTCCAGTACTATTAAATGGATTTGTTTTGTTTATAGTATTGCCACCCAACATCCCTATAGTTACATTGAAGTGAGCCGGGTGCGAAAAAGAGTCATTAGCAGGATGTCTGACAGATGTGATGTTTCCCGTTTCTAAGGCCAAGCACCACGGATGGCCTTCTCTGTTAGTTATGCAAATAGGGGCACCGGCAGAAAGAAATGTCAGATTCAGGTTGGAAATTTCTGTCTGCACCCATACGTCCGGCTGTGGTTTACCAAACAGCATGGAGACATTCCTGAATGCTTTCGCCATTGGAGTGTTTTCTTCCCAGCTCACCAGATGAATCAGCGGTGGATGGGTAAGCAAAGCCCATTGCCAAGTTCCCCTCAAATCCCGTTCTCTCTCTTCTGATGGCATCAGGGTAGTCCAATTTGTCCCCGCGGCTTGCTTCAGGATCGTCAGCACCAACAGCCCGCAGATTACGAGTCGGGACCCAAGTACCTTGTTTGGTCTCCCCATCTGGAATGACATAAGCATAACTCGGGCCCTAGGACATCTACTGTACCCGGCCCCCTCCATTCACCTTCTGGGTCCTTCCAAATCACCCTTTTATATTGTCTCTTTGGCACTTCTTTTGGTGAATCCCGTTTCATCTGCCAGGGACACCAAAACCTCATTGCAGGTGTAAGCCCTTGGTCATCAATTTTCAAAAAATTGTGAGTATATAAGGCTGTATCTAAACTTCTTTTATTGATGTTTCTCAGTGGCCTACCCTTGTTAACCTGGCCAACTTCTCCCTTTTCCTGTTTAAGGAGGATGGTTTTCAGGGTTCTGTTTGCTCGTTCCACTATAGCTTGGCCAGTGGGATTATAGGGTAGCCCTGTAATATGTTTAATTTGAAATTCTTCACAAAACTGTTGGAAGGCTTTGGAGGTATATGCAGGCCCATTATCAGTTTTTAATACCTTTGGGACACCTGCTAGGGCAAAGCATGAATACAGATGGTTGCACACATGTTTAAAGGCTTCTCCCGTTTGTAGTGATGCCATGAGAAAGCCAGAGTGTGTATCTACAGAAACATGTATTAATTGGTGTCTCCAGTGTGTTACATCCATTTGCCAAATATCGTTTGGGCTCTGTCCTTTAGGATTAACTGAATCTACTTTGGGGCGCGTTTGAAAAGGGATACATGATAGGCACCTCTTCACTATGCACCGGGCTTGCTCTTTAGATATTCCATATAACCTGCGTAAAGAGCACGCTGACAAGTGGAAGCGATTATGAGCCTCCTCAGCTTGTTTGATGGAGTCTACTATAGCAACAATCAGGGGGCTAAGTAAGGCATCTGCTGTTTTATTACCCTCAAAAATGGGTCCAAGACCCCCTGTGTACGACCTCACATGCATGATATAAATAGGAGCCTTCAATTGCAATAACAATCCTTTAGCTTGTGATAGTAGCACTCCGATCTCTGAGGCACGGGTGTTAATATAGGCCTCAGGTAATCGTTGGAGTATGTTAACTGTGTAGAGGCTATCAGAGATAATGTTAAAGGGAGGGTCAAACAGTTGTAACACCATTATCACCGCCCACAACTCATTTTTTTGTGTTGATTGGAAAGGGGTATGAAAGACATGACTTACTTTCAAAGCGGGGCAGAAAACGGCCGCCTTTCCATCTTTAGTGGCATCAGTAAAGATGTTAAATCCTTCCACTGGGTGGTCTAATACCACCTTCTGAGAGGTCATCACATGTAAAGGCTTAAGACAATGTAAGAGGGTAGGTAAGACAGGAGGAGTAGAAGCTAGATATGGGACAACATCCTCCCCCCCTCTTACTAACACTTGTTCTAGATTAACAAAAACTGACTCAATCCATATCTTTGGAGCTGTTCCGCTGATTGCATAAGCCCGCGCGATTGCAGCACGGACAAAGTCAAGAAGTAAGTCAAGCTGATGGGTAAGGATACATGAGGGAGTGGTTGGGTACAGCCATTCAATGACTCCATGTTCCTGAAATAAGGCACCATAGCAAGGGTTGTCTATAAACATAGTAAACCACATGGGTTTATCTCCCTTTATCCTAACCACGACTGAACTCGGCCTTCTTTCAATTTCCTGAATGGAATGTAATGCTTGAGCACTCCAAGTCCTTAAAGAGGTCAATTGGGAGTCTCCTTTTAAAAGTTCATATAAGGGCTGCATTACTGAGGGTGGTATGGGAACAACATTGCGTAACCATTGAATGGAACCCACTAATTTTTGAAAATCATTCAATGTTTTATATCTTTTAACATCAATTCGTGGAAAGCCTTTTCTAACAGTTAATCCACTTATGAAATATCCCAAATATTTAAAGGGCTCTTCAGTCTGTATCTTCTCAGGGGCCACTACTAGATTATACAGGGCCAATTGTTTTAATACACCCTTTAAGCCTTCCTGCACCATTTCATTAGTGGGTCCTGCTAATAATATGTCATCCATATAATGTATAATATAGAGTTGAGGCTTCATCTGCCTTAATGGTTGTAAAATCTGTGAAACATAGCATTGACAGAGTGTGGGGCTATTGGCCATCCCTTGGGGCAAAACTTTCCATTGGTATCTCTGTGCAGGTTGCTTTAAATTTACAAAGGGTACCGTAAATGCAAACTTTTCCCTATCTACTTCATGTAAAGGAATGGAATAAAAACAATCTTTAATATCTATAATAACTATTTTATATCCCTCTGGAATCATGGTTGGCAATGGTAATCCGGGCTGTAAAGCCCCCATTGGTTGTAGGGCATCATTGACTTTCCTTAAATCTGTTAGCATTCTCCATTTTCCACTTGCTTTCTTTATCACAAATACGGGAGCATTGAAGGGACTAAATGAGGGCTCTATGTGATCCATGGCCAATTGTTCTTGTACTATTTTATGAAGGGCTTCCAATTTTTCATTACTGAGGGGCCACTGCTCTACCCATATTGGATTTTCCCTCTTCCATTTCAATGGTGGAAGCCGTAGCGCAGTGGCCCCTGCTAGTTTGACTGTAACACCACTTTCATATCAGTCATGACATCCCTACTCCATAATGAGGAGGAGAGCCCAGAAATCACTATGGGTCTGAACATCCCTTCGTCTTCCTCTAGACGCCACCTCAACTACCTCAGTGATTGAGCCGCGGCTTGTGTCCCTCCTATCCCTGTGACTCCTGTCATGCCGGTGGCCAGTTTCCACTCCACCGGCCAGTCTTCCTTGCGTACCACGGACACATCTGCCCCCGTGTCCAACATGCCCCGAAATGGTCTCCCTTCTATCCAGAGGGTGCACATGGGTTTTTCCCTAGCTATCTTTTGTATCCAGGCTATCTGTAAGGAATCTCTTTCTTCTGCTCCTGTCCTTAAGTCTACCTTTCTTGCTATCGGTTCTGATATTGGTAACCTCAAGGGGAAGGCATGTGGGTTAGTAAGAGAAATGGAATGCTCCCCTGTATTCAAAACGGTAGAGTGCACAATATGGAGGCAAGGGGTTGGACATCCCACAACAAGACAAGGTTTGGACATAGGCTCAACTTCAACCCCCAACGTGGAAAAAGGAGGAATTACTAACTCTTGTGTGGTATAAACTTCTTGCAAGGACATTAATTGTTCTGGTACTCCTGAAACTTTCTCTGATATGTTACAAACGGATTCTCCTGTGAGGTGTTGTGTCCTGATATCCCTTCTACCATTTGTTCCCTTCCTTCTTGTTGGACGGGGTACGCTTTCGGGGCCCGCAAGGGGCCCCTCCGGGAGTTTCCCGGGGCCGTTTTCGGTAGCTTATTTCTGCAAAATTTGGCAATGTGGCCTGATTTTCCACAACAAAAACATACAGGTTTAGATATTGCTCCAGGGGAGGAGGAATGGCACTGACTTTGAACGTGCCCTTTCCTTCCACATCGGAAACAAGTTTTTTCACCTTCTCTCTGGGACATAGCTTTAGTCATCCCCATCGCTAAGGCTTCTGCCATCTGCTGTACCTGCATGGTCTCATAATCTACCCCCACACATCTTTCAATAACATCTTCTAAAGGTGCATTTTTGGGTAAGGAGGACACAGCCCGCTTACAGGCATTGTTGAGGCCCTCTTTCAAAATTTGTAAGAAAATTATCCGGGCCGCATCCCCTTTTCCCACGGTTCTGTCAACAGCAGTTTGCACTCTAGAGGCGAAGTCGGTAATCGATTCCCTTGCGCCTTGCTTGAGGGCAGTCAATTGCTGTTGTATTGCTCCTTCCTTTTCTACCTTTCCCCACACCTTGATAGCGCATTGCGCTACAGCTGCATATACTGCTGGATCGTGTTGGCACTGCTAAAACACAGCGGAATAAGCCCCTGTCCCTGTCATAGCCTCAAAAGCTTGTTCAGGGTTAGGGAGGTGGTGGACCGCTATCCAATTCTTAGTTTCCTTGTGCCATTCTGTTTTCCATAGCATATTCTGGCCAGGTGTTAAACAGGCTGTAGCCATTGTTTCCCAATCTCCTGGGGTGTAGGCTACTACTGAAGCAAGGGAGGTGAGTGTCTGTAAGACAAATGGGGAATTCGGCCCGTAATCCGTGCATGCCTTTTTTATATCCTTTAACTGTTTGTAAGGTACAGGTATATGTGGTCTCTGTGGGTCATTTAACCCCACTGGGAATACACCCATGAACTCAGTGACATCTTCTCCTTCTAAGAAGGCTGTTCTCAAAGCTTGGGCGACCTGGTTAACGGCCCTGTGTTTGGTCCCTTCTTTCAGATTAGACTCTCCCCGCTTTTCTAGTTTGGTAAGCAGGGGGGGAATTCGGAAGGGTGGCATGGGAGGGGTGGAAGGGCTAACTGCTGCAGCTTTGAGGTTGTGGTTATCCTTAGTTTTCTCTAACTGCAGCTGAGTGAGCACTTCCTCAACCTGATCGCGCAGCCGCTCTAGCCGCGCTTGAACTGCCCCTCCCCCCTTGTCTTGTGGCGCAGTTGTTAATTCTGTCCCGCTTCCCCTTTTTAGCTCAGTAAGATCGGGGTACAACCAAGCAGTTTCTCTTTCCTCCTCCTCCCCTAAATTCATCTCCCCTTCCTCGGTCTGACAAGCTACTGGCACATTACATTTAGGGGAAGGACCATAAAGCGCTGCTTTTACTAAGCTGTAAATAATGAAATCAAGATCTCTTACCTTATTCGGACACTCTTTGGCATAGGATGTCAACTGATTACCTATCACCACCCACCTAGAAACATCTAACCCAGTCTACTCGATCCACGGGGAGGTTGTGAAAATTAACCTAACAAGTTGCACACAATCGTTCTTCTTTACTTTCACTCCTTGTCCCTTGACTAGATCAAATATCTGCTTTACATATGTCTCCTCATCAGAAGGGCAAACAACGGGCAAGCTAAAAGCTTGTCCCATACTTACTTTCTCCGACTTCTTGTTTTCACAAGGCTGTGGGGGTCTTCTAACTCAGGTCCCTGTTCGGGCGCCAGATGTTAGGGTTCCGAGGGTTTCGAAACTACAAGAACATATTTACCTTTTCCCAGTCTTCGGACGTCTCCAGCTTCTAGACTTTCTAGAAGAACTACCCATGCAGAACACCCTTCTGTTTTAGGATAACTATCTTTATTTGTCTCTGATCAGAACATACAAGCGAACTCAGCCAGATCTCTCCCGCCCCGTCAGGCAGCCTCCTTTTATCCAACCTCCAGTTCCGGGTGTTTAACACCACCTTCCCCGCCACTGCGAGCCAATCGCGTACTGCCCCGAGAGTGAGGGGTGGTAACCCGCTGCCTACATGGACACGTCAGCTCATCGGGCTAAGAGGTTTCTGGTGTAGCAGACCAGGAAGTCTCCTAACCAGGAAGTCTCTCTACTGCCACGTCAACTCTTATGATTGTTTTGCTGACTGTCCTTTTGGCCTTCCAGGTTCCTCCTGTAGCCTGCTATTGATAGGCCAGGGACCCTCCTGCCACTCCCAGGCTGTCGCGCTGCACCCCAGTTGGCTAAGGACTCTTCATATATAACATATGATATGTGTATATATACATTATATATATTTAGATACATATGAATACACATATTTATGAGAAGTAGGGGCAGCTAAGTGGTTCAGGGAATAGAGCTCCAGATCTGGAGTCAGGAAGACCTGACTTCAAATATGGCCTCAGAGATTTTCTAACTGTGTGACTCTGGGAAAGTCACTTAACCCTGTTTACCTCAGTTTCCTCATCTGTAAAATGAACAGTAGAAGAAAATGACAAACTACTCCAGTATCTTTACCAAGAAAACCCCAAATATAGTCAGAAAGAGTTGGACTCAACAACAACATACATACTTATTTATACGTATATAATGTTTTTCTGAGAAACCTATGATCTTTAAAGGTATCCTTGTATATCCTGTCTACAAAGTCAGTTGCTTTGGTTTGTATAGACTTCGTCTGTTCTTTTAATATTTCTTTAAAGTCTTTTACTTTTCTTCTGGTAAATTTTCTTCCACTTCTGAGTTTTTGTTTTTTCCTAATCTGTTCTTTCTCTTTCAAAGCATCTATTTCTTTATAGAATGTATCCATCATGGCTTTTAGGTTTTGTATTTGGCTGATTTTTTTTTCCATTTTGTGTTTAGAGCTCTGTTATCAGATTTAATAGAATTCCTAATATTTTCTTCTAGTAATTATTTTTTCTCTTTTGGACCATTTTGTAGTTGCTTATTAATGTTCTTTATCTGCAGAATTTTCATTTTGATCAAGGAATCTTAATTCATTTTCATTTTTAGCATAATATTTATTCATGTTGGTTCAAATGGGAGAAACACCATGAGAGATCATTGTCATGAAAACCCAGGGAAGAGAGACTATTTGGGTCTAGTAGTTGGTTCACAACATTAAACTACAGAAGTTTAATTCCCAAGACATTTAATTGTTGCTTCTTACCTCTGCCAACTGAATCAAATCCGACCATCATTTATTAAGTACCTACTATGTGCAAAGCACCCTGCTAGATGGGAGTGGGGGATGGCAGGCAGTTACAAAAACAAAGCAAAAGCTCTGCCTTAAAGGTTGAAATATATGATCCTCTTAAGTAATGGGAGGCTCACCTAAGAAAAAAAATCTCAGCATGAATGTTTTAATGTTGTCACTTCATTAATGAGGTTTCAGGTTTGCCCAGGGAACAATGCAAATGATTCACCTCTATGACATCCAAAGTTTCTGAGAATAATAGCCCTGGAAAATCACTCTGAACCAGAGGACCTACAAAACCACTTGAAAAATAGGTTAGGCAATGCCATTATCACAGAGAACTGAGAAGATCAGGCCTACCACCAGTGAATTAAAGTGCAATATTAACACAGGCTCCTTCAAGATCAGGCCTGCACAAAATACATTCTGCTAGAAGCTTGCAGCCTCCCAAACAATTTCTGGTGGCCCTCGAAAAGTATAGGGTTACCAGTAGGCACTCTGTCCTGTTTGTCATGTGACATGGCAATGAATCATCATCAGACTGTCTCTAGTCTAACCTATCTGTGGCTGGAAGAAGTTAGCCTATTTTGATTTTGGCCCCTACCTACCGCCAACTTGTGCAGGTCTGCCCTAGATTATCTGTTGGGCATTGATTCATGTTAGTTCTGAATAACATGTACTATTATCTTCCCCTACCCTATTCTCTCTCCCCAAGGAAGATAAAGATCTTTTCAATTTGCATAAATGTCACCAAAGAAATTGGTTTTCCATGACTCACAAAGAAAGAGAAGGGCAAGTCTACCTGGATGATCTGATCACACTTGGGGAGAAATTGAAAGAATGTTAAGGAGAGACCCCTAAAGATTAAGTATAAGGTTAGCTGGAGACTTCTGGATTAATGCTGGCAATTGGCAAGTATTAGTTTTATTGGAATATTTGTTAGACAAGAAAGTCACATAGAAATTCAAATAGCCTACTGTCCTCTGTTCCAACAAGCATTAAGTTGTATACCACCAGTATGATTTAGTAGCTTTCTTGACAAACAATGGATTCACTGCACACTATAAACCAGGAAGAAACACCCTGTATACAATGTTCCCTGGCCTACAAGTCCCATGCATTAGACAGCATAGTGATTTCTACAGAGAGGATGAAAGTATTCTATGACTCAAAGTCAGCAGGAGGAGTGAATGAATCAACTCCAGCCCACAGAGAGAGAGGGAGTTTGGGGAGACTAGGAAGTGGGAGCCATACCTGGGCTACACCAATCAATAAAATAGCTCCAAAGGCTTTGGGGCACTAGGACCCTAGTGACCCATCACTATACTTGTTGTCTATAAGGGAAATCAGTGAATAGGAGGGAAGGAGAACAGAGAAGTTAGGGAACGGGGCTCATAAAAGATGTATCAAACAATTATTGGTGGATAGCTGACTTGAAAGATGGGTCCACATGGAGATGATCCACTCTGTGATCCTAATGAAGAGGAAATCAAATTGGGGCATGCCACTGAAAGATGGAGATCTGCAATGGTGGAGAGAATTTTCTCACAATTTTCTTCCTCTAATAAATTCACAAACCCATACCAGGCTTTGGTATATGTGACAATTTCAATGATTAAATCTAAAAGGATTTTTTTTTACTATAAATGGGTGTATAAATGTTAATTATCATTGTGTGTCCTGGCTCCGACCACAGGGACACCTGCCCAGCAGCTTCCTAAGGGCTCCAGTTACTTCCTTATTCCTTAGGCTGTAGATGATAGGGTTGAGCATCGGTGTGATCACAGTGTAGAAAGCAGACACTACCTTATCTTGCTTGGAAGAGTGGTATGCCTGGGGTCTCATGTATGTGACCATGGCTGCCCCATAGAAAAGGGTGACCACAGTCATGTGGGAGGAGCAAGTGGCAAATGCCTTTTGCCTCCCCTCAGCTGAGTGCATTCTGAGAACTGCTACTAGGATCTGTAAGTAGGAGGCAGAGATAACAGAGAAAGGCAAGAGCAGCATGAGGACACAGCAGACATAGATCATGGATTCATAGAGGGAGGTATCTGCACAAGCCAGCTTGAGGATAGCTGGCACCTCACAGAAGAAGTGATCAATCTTGTTTGAGCCACAGTAGGGAAAGAGGAGGGTAAAGACAGCTTGGATTAACCCATCTACCAGACCAAAGAGCCAAGAAAAGGCCACCATGAGCCAGCAGACACGGTTGTTCATGACCAAAGAGTACCTCAATGGATTGCTGATGGCCACATAGCGGTCATAGGCCATGAAAGCCAGCAGGAAGCACTCGTCCCCCAGCAGTGTGAGGAAAAAGAGAATCTGTAGCCCACACCCTGTAAATGTGATGTAGCCCTTGCCTGATAGGAAGTCCACAGCCATCCGAGGTACAATGGTGGAGATGAGCATGAGGTCCATTAATGAGAGCCAGCTGAGGAAGAAGTACATAGGACTGTGGAGCCGTGAATCAGTGTTGATGAGAAGGATCATGAGGCCATTACCAGTCAGTGCCACCAGGAACATGATCATGATGATGGAGAAGAGGAAGAAGTGGAGAGGAGTTTGAGTGAAGAGGCCCAGAAGGACGAAGTGGGTGATAAGGGTCTGGTTGCCACTCCATTCCATGATTCTAGAGCAAACAGTGGATGAGAGGGAGGGAGAGATCTGGGAGAAGGAGATCTGGGTGGTGAGAAATGGCTAACAATACTATTAACTTGCATTTATAGAGAGCTTGAGAGTTTGCAAAGCACTTTACAAATATTATTATCTCCTCATACCAACCCTGGGAAGTAGCTGCTATTGTCATCTTTATTTTTCTCAGCGTCACACATCTAACAAGGGGCTGATACTGGATTTGAACTCAGGTCTTCCTGATACCACGTTCAGTACTCTGTACACTGTACCACTGACCTGCCTTATTATTATTATTACAGTTATAAATTGATCGTATTTACATAGTATTTTAGACTTACAAAGCACTTTCCTTGCAACAACTGTGTGAGGTAAGCTTTGAAACTTGTTCAATTATGTCCACAAAGGTTGAATAAAGACAAGGAGAAAAATCATTGCCCCTTTTAAATAAAAATTCTAGGAAGAGATTGCCAGGGCAGGAAAAAATGGCCTCCCTTTGTATATTCTATTTGATTTTGGCTTATCTTCTCCTAGTTTATTGACTTCTTGGATTTGGGTCCTCTTGCCTGCAACCTTGATTACCCAATTCATGAGGTCTGGAGGCATTGAGGTATAGGACAACACTAAATTTGGAGAAGGAAGATCCATGTTTAAATTTCACCTCAAAATTTTTCTAGTTGTTTAACTTTATCTCTGTGCTTTCTCAGAGACTCAGGAAGGGGGAACTGAAAGGAATGGAAAGGCAAGAAACTGTTTATCATGGTAAAGCAGTACAATTTTTTAAATTGAAGGGGGAAAGTCAAAGAGAAAATCCCAGCATTTTAGAGATTTAAAACTTATTTTTAAAGATTATCTAATCTAGTCACAGAAATTTTAGACACAGTTATTTATGTCCCTCACCTCATGATATTTACTAGTCCCTTCTATATTTATAATGGAAAGAAAATTAATTAGAGAGCCATTTCCCTTAGAAGGAGGGAAGAAAACACTTTAATGTTTAAGTGGTATTGCTCAGAAAACACTGCATGTATTCTTATAGGGTATGTGATAGTTGATAGTCTTGTTCTCTCTCCCTCTCTTCTTCCCTTTCCTTCTTTCCTTTCCTCTAGATCTCCCTTCCTCCCCTCCTTTCTTCCCTCTTTCCTTTCCTTCTTTCCTTCCTTCCCTCCTTCTCCTTCGCTGGATCCTTTCCCTTTTTCTTCTCTCTTTCCTTTCCTCCCTTTCTTCCTTTCCTTCCTTATTTCATTTCTTCCTTCCTCTTTCCTTCCTTCCTTTCTTGCTAGCTTCTTATCTTCTTTCCTTCCTCTCTTCCTCCCTCCCTCCCTCCCTTCCTTACATCTTGATGTTGAAGATACTCCAAAACACCAAGAGAAGCCAACAGGAGCAGTATAGAATTGTGAACATATTTGAATCATTATGGAAAAGACTAAGTCGAAAATATTGCTTTGGATAGAATAACTTAGCAGACTGAGTTGTCATAATTGTCACTTAATCTATCTGGGTTTCAGTTTCCTCCTTTATAAAAATGAGAGGGTTGAACTTCGTGATCTCAAATATGTTCCTAAGTCCATAATTCTATTCTAATTTTGAGAATGTACTGCTGGGCCCTCAGAGGCTGAAATGCTATGCTCCCTGTACCGTCTGTTCCCTGGCATGTGGTTTAGTGCCGGGGACGCTTTCCCCTCATAAGAGGGGAGCTAGCTTCCTTGCATTAAACCCCATCCTTGGCATCCTGAGGGACAAATTTAAGGAGGTCACAGGAGTTAGAGTTTGAGCTTGGGCCCCCAGCTATCTTTTCTGCCTTATGTTTCCTTTCCTGAATAGGTGATAGAACATCAGCCTTGAGGCTTAGAGGCTACCAGGTAAGTGTTAGAAGTCTGGAGTTCCTGGGCCCAAGGAGTGAATCTGACAGGGAGATTTTCTTCATCAGAGACAATGATCCTGGACAAGAGGAAGGAACCAAAGCTTCTAGCCTGGCCAGTCAAAAAGCATGGGATTTGTAGAAGACAGTGCTGAATTCTGTTTTAAGTCACAGTGTCAATTTCATGTTTAGTGTTTCTTTACTATGTTTTGGTAAGAATAAAATACATGTCTTATTCCTGATACATAAAGTACTTTGAATATATTTTTTATCCTTTGGGATTACCTAGACAGGAGCTAAAATACTATGCTTAAAGTAATTTGTTCCCTAGGTGCTAGGGTGGGGCTTAACAAGCCAAAGTGTGTGAGAAAAGGAAGCCTATGTCTGTGACACCTCTCATTAGATCCCAGGACTGAACTTTGCTGAACCACATGCCAAAGTCCTTAGGGAGAGAGAGTGGGCTCAGTGCCCCAGCTAAGAATTGTAAGGCATAGGTACTGACTATGAAAAATATGTTTAAAAACCATAGTTTTAATAAAAAAAGGCAACATTAATTAAAACCTTTAGGGCTTGCGGGGGGAAGGGAAGTTGTTGTTGCTTTTTTGATGCAAGGTTCTATAGTGGATAGAGTATTTGCAATTGTAGTCCAGAAGTAAAGAAGGATTGTATTGGGTGGAATAAACAATTGGAAATAGGAAACAAAAACAAACAAGAAAAAGACAGAGAGCAGGTAGTTTGTGTCTATCTGCATTCAAACTCTGTTCTTTCCAGTTCTTTTTCTGAATGTAGACATCTCTCTCCATCATGAGTTTTTTGGAGTTGACTTATACCTTCATTGCTGAGAAAAGTCCAATCTATCAAAATTGGTCATCACACATACATTGTGTCCATAATTGTGAACAAATTTTTCCTGGTTCTGCTCTCCTCACTCAGCATCAGATCATATAAGCCTCTCCAGGTAAATATGAAGTCCTTCTGCTCCTCATTTCTTATAGCACAATAGTATTCCATTACATGCATATAACACAACTTGTTTAGCCATTCCCCAATTGATGGGCATCCCCTTAATTTCCAATTCTTTGCCACCACAAAAATGTTGTTGCTTTTTTGTGCAAGGTTCTATAGTGGATAGAGTATTTGCAATTGTAGTCAAGAAGACCTGTATTTGCACTGTGACTCAGACACTTAATGCCTTATGATACTGAGCAAGTCATGTGATCTCTTTAGCCTCAGTGTCATCATCTATGAAATGAGGGAATAGTGAAACCTACTTCACAAAGTTGTCTTTGAGGATGAAATGAAATACTGTATTCACCTTAAATAGCAAAACAAAGGTAAATGTAAGATAAAGTTACTATTTATTTCATCCTTAGTCTGAATAGTTGAATTACAGAGACTATGTGCCTATGGGCATCTCTGGTCAACTAACAGCTCTTAATGATACCACAGGCAAAGGAATGGGGGAAATAAGTAATTTTACAGGACTTTCCATGTAATTCTACTCCTGTTAGATGATGATAAACGTTATTGAAGTGAGGGCAAAAAAGGAGGAAAGACATAGGAGGAGAGACAGAATGAGAGGAATAAGGAAGGAAAGATACTATGGTAGAGAACACCAAAAGGTAGAAGAAAGTAGTACAGAAATAAATAATATAAAATATACATATACATACACAAATAAATATATGTATATATGTGAGATGTTAAAAAGTGGTTATGGTCTTCTGTTTTTGGACTGGACCATATGATTTTACTCATGTAGGAGGACTCCTTCTGCCAATGAACTAGCACCTGGGGATTTGAGAGGTTAAGTTATTTTCCCAGACACAGTCTCACTCAAGAAAACTAATGTTCAGCTGTCTCTGACACATATTCACAAATTGCTTCTCTTTCATTACTCTGGACAGCTCTTTAACACTGTAATTGGTAGAGAAGGTGATGGCCTGCATAAGTGCAGAGGGTTTCCTCATTTAGGAGCTCCCATGTCAGTAAAATCACAAGTCCAGTCCTTACCTATGTGTGTCAGAGGTAGAACTTGAACCTAGGTCTTCCTGGCTAAGAGACCAATTCTATTCACTAAACAAAACACCTTTCCTTGGGACTCAGGAAAAAATAAAGTGAAACGTTCCCTAGAGCCAAAATTTCCCTCTTCTCTCTCATCTGAAAAATATTAAGCTAGTGAGCTGGAAGGTGCTATTAGGAAGAGAGAGAGATGCTACTTGTTTGAAATGAAGTAATGAGTAACCACAGCAAAGGGTAAGATGTGGAGGGTCTGTGAACTGTAGTGATGGAGGGATGTACTTGTACCCAGTGAAATCATAGATCTTTCGGGATATTAAGGGACCAAACTAAAGTTCGCCTGCCCACTGCTCTAAGGTCCATTCACCCCTTTCATCAATTTATCCATCTCTTGATGAAATTCATCTATCTGGGATATAATCTCACAGAGGCTTCTAGTGTTTATGAAGCTTTGTTTGCTATACCCCAACTACTCCTTCTGGCATCTTATTTCCCTTTTCAGTATCTCCTGATGTCTAGTGCTCTGACCCTGCTTCCAGAAAATGCCATCAACACCACCAAAGTGGCACCACATCTTCTCAGATGGTGCTCTTCTTCCACTATCAAAACCACTTTGTGATGAAAGCTGAAACGTGGCGTTTATATGCAGTAATCCAGATTCCAAAAGGATAGCTCCTTGTATTTGGAAATGTGTTCTCCTGAGTTTCACTGGAAGGTTTCAGACTTTATTGAAATAAATGTGACATACACAGAACACCTGTGTGCCACAGGTGGATTTTCTGGTTTTAGTAGTAGGTGCATTGACAAAATGATATCAAAAAGTAGAACTCATTGGATTTCTGGCAATATGGCCAAGTCAGGAACCAGCTCCCCAATCTCACCCAATAACAGCACAAGTAACAGCTGACCATAAACATTTATTTTACACTATGAAACTTCCTTTACTTCTTCCTTTGCTCCTTCTCTAGGAAAGGGTTTAGTCCCCTTGCATCCCCAGCTACTGCCTCATCTTGAATCCAAAGTTATCTCCCTCTCAAGAAATTAAAGAATAACATATCTAAAAAACCTACAAAAGGGGAGAAGGGGTGTGGTGTGGGAAGGAGTGCACGACTGACAATGGTAGGCCTCTGTCCCAAAGAGATCAAAGGAAGAGGAAAAGAATCCATTCCTACAGAAATGTGTATAGCAGCTCTTTGTGTTGTAGCAAAGAATTCCACCTACTTGGGGAATTGCCAGACCAATTACATTATATAAATGGAGTGAAATGAAAATGCCACAAAAATGACAATGTTTCAAAGGAAACTGGGAAAACCACTATGAACTGATGCAGAGGAAAGTGAGCAGAGCTAGGAGAATAATTTGTACAATGAAAACAACATTATGAAGAAAAAACAATTTTGAAAAACTTTGGACGTCTGATCAGCACAATCACAGAGGACTGAAGATGAAACAGGTCGCCCATTTCTTGCCAGAGTGGTGATGGACTTAAAATGTAGAATGAGACCTGCACTTCTGGATATAACCAACATGGGGATTTATTTATCATGAGAGTTTTTCTTTTCTATTAGTTATTCAATTGGGAGCAGTGAAAGGGAGAGAGAATAAATGCCTATAAATGTAAATAAATATTTGAAAAGAAAGTTAATGAAAAACTCTCCAACTCAATAAAGAAACTATGCAATATTTAAACTAAAGGACAAAACTAATACAGGACTGTGAGGTGAATCTGCAACAGAAGCACCGGGAGAAATCCTCATATATAACAAACACATTAGAGAATTAAAGGAAGATTCTACAGTAGCCCTTCCCCCTCACCTGGACCAAAATAAAAATAAATGCAACATACAAGACAAAAGTCATCAGTGGAAAAAGCGAAAAATAAAATAAATATAAAAATAAAAAACAGGATAAATATTCAAGTAAAAAAAAGAACCACTGAAGAAAAAATAGAATGCTCAAAAATTCAAAAAAAGGAGATAAAGTAATAGACTTGGAGAAAATATCAAGATAATATCAAGAAGTAGAAGGGCAGGGACAATCTCTGCCTTTCCTTTTATTCTTATCATTTGAGTACAGTTCCTGGCACATGTCAAATGCTTAATTAATGCTTGTTGATTGACTGACTGACTGCTTATTATGAGAATCACTTAAAGAAAGCATGGATAGGGATGGCTAAGTGGCACAGTGAATAGAGCACTGGCCCTGGAGTCAGGAGGACCTGAGTTCCAATCGAACCTCAGACACTTACTAGCCATGTGACCTTGGGCAAGTCACTTTACCCCAACTGCCCCTCCAAAAAGCAAAAAAAAAAAAAATAAACCCAAACAAAACAAAGAAGAAACCATGGATATTTAGCCTCCTTCCTTACCAAACCAACTTTTATTTGACTCTAACATCACCTCAAGCTATTGTCTTTTATTTCTTAGCAGCCAGCTTCCTAGGGGAAAAATAGACTACATACCTTACCTTCACTTACTTCTCAGACCTCAGAAACTCTGGCTTCTCACCTCATCACTCAACTGAAGCTGTTCTCTCCAACTTTACCACTGATCTTCATTGCCAAATCCAGTGGCCTCTCCCCCTCTCCCCAGACTTTTAGCATTTAATACTGTTGACCACCCCTTTATCCTTGGGTTCCATGACACTGCTCCCAGATGGCTCTCTTTACCTGTCTGGATGCTCTTCCTCAAGGTTGTTGGCTGGATCATTATCCAGATTAATACCCCTAAAACTCTTCCCTGGGTTTTCTTTTCTCTTGCAAATTGTTTCTCTTAGAAAATTCATCTGTTCTTGTGGTTCTATCTTCATGCAAGGGATTCCAAAATCTATGAAGAAACCATGCATATTTCTCTCCTGAACACCAATCCCACATCTCCAAAATCCCTTTTGAACATTGCCAGCTGAATTCCTCACAGATATCTTGGGCTCAACATGTGCAAAAGAGACCTGGTCATCTTTCTACAATTAAGGCAAGGCTCTTGCTGACTTCCATGTTTCTTCTGAGGGCACCACAATTCTTTCAGTCACCAGGGTTTACAACCTCAGAATCATCCCCAACTCTTCATTCTCATTTTCCTCTATTGAATAAGTTGCCAAGTCTAGTCAATTCCACCTCCACAACTTCTCTCACAACTTCCTTCTTCTCTTCACTCACATGATCACCACCCTAATACCTCATCACTTCCCACCTGGACCACTGCAATAGCCTCCTGATTGGCCTCCCAGCCCCCATTGTCTCCCCTCTTTAATCATCCTCCACAGAGCTGCCAAATGGATATTGTTAAAGCTTTGGCCTTCCCCATCTTCCCCTAGCCCCCCCCAAAAGCTCCTGTAACTCTCTAAAGCCAGTTGCTTCCAGGATAAAAGATAAATTTCTCTGTTTGTTATTTAAAGTCCTTCACAATTTGGTTCCAGCCCACCTTACTGCACTTTCCTTTCCTTCAAGTTCTCTGTAGTGCAGCCCAAATGATCTACTAACTCTTCCCTCTTCCCAACATTCTGTCTCCCGCTGAAATGCACTCCTTCCTCATCTCCACCTTATAGAACCTCTATCCTCCTCCAAATGTCAACTAGAGTGGCACAGGAGACTTATCCTGACCATCCTAGTTGTGAATATCATCTCCCCCCCCCATAAGTTACTTTAGTATTTACTTATCTGTGTATGCAACATCTTCCCTTGATATAGATTCCATCAGTGTAGAAATTATTATGCTTTTGTCTGTCTATTTCTAGGATCTAACATGGTTCCTGGCACATTGTAGGTATGAGTGCTTGTTAAATGAATGAATGAATAAACTTACTAAGAACAGCCAAGAAAGCTGTCTTCAGTGGCTGCCATTTGGAAGAGCAGAACAGTAGGGACAGTCAGATTTCAAGTGAATATATGTAAACAATCCCCAAAAAATCAGGTGTAAAAAAGCAAAAAAAAAAAGGCTGTCTCAGGACATAATGTGCAATTCTGTTATTCTTTTGCCTCTCTCATTGATTTGTCAATTAAGCATGTGCAGTTCTTCTGTGATACTGAACTATTATTTGTCTCTTTGAGAGGCAGCTTAGCACAATAGAGAGCTAGTCTTAGAGTGAGGAAGTCCTGGGTTCAAGTCTTGTCTCTAACACTTATTGACTGACTCTGGGCAAATCCATCTCTCAGTGTTCCAGGCAATTGCCTAAAAATGATCAAGTTGCATGACAGCTGCTGATTTGTTTTGCTAAATAGAAGTCCCTCACTAGAAATTTCCTACATCTTTGAAATTACAGATCTGGACACCCCACCCCCACAAAAAAGAAAAGAAATGCTGTAAAAGTAATTAAATCTTCATAATTACAAATTTAACTCTTCATTTCTTTATCGAGCTTGTTTCCTTTTCTAGTTTGTCAGTTTTCCTGCCCTTGTTAATGTCAGGGATCAGACTTTATATAATCATTCACTGTGTTCTAAGTCAAAGTACTAAACTAGGCACTGTAAGACTAAAAAGTGATTCAGGACACAGTCCCTACCTTCAAGTACTTTACAATCAAATGAGACAGATAAGGGATAAACACACAAATGTATTTCACAGCAATATATGACAAGTCACACATAAATGCTTCAAATTCAGTACTAGAAATGTGTAAGAGGCAAAAACCACTTCCTACTGGAATAATCCAGGCAGACTTCATGACTGAGGTAGCATTGGAACCTAGCCTTAAATTCTGGAGAGGATTTTGCTAGGTGACTATTGGAGAGGGAGGGCATTCAAGGCAGAGAGAATAGCGTAAGATGGAACTTGGAGGAAGTAAAACGTGGGACAATTTGGGGGAAAGTGAATATTACAGATTGGCTAGTATTCGGATTTGTGTTGAGGAGGAGTACAGAATATGTTTGGAAAAGTAGTCTGAGGTCAGATCATGCAAGACATTGAATGCCAGGCTAAACATTTAGATTTTTATTTAGCAAGCAATGGGGATCCATTAAAGGACTTTGAACAGAGGTATGATGATCAGAACAATACTTTAAAATAACCAGCCCTTTTATAGCAGCAGAGTCCAGTGCAGACAAAGAGACCATTTAGAAGTTTATCACCTAGTCAGTAGTCTAGGTGAAAAACAATAAATTTCTGAATTAAGATTATGTCAATGGGATTGAAAAAAATAAAGAAATAAATTAGCCTAGTATTCAATTAAATTATTGTTGGTTGATTAATCAGTTATACTGGATAATGCTATTGCGTCTGGTAAATATTTTAAAGCTTATTAGTGTATTGTTGGTACCTTATTAGTGTATTGTTGGTACCTTATTAATGTACTGCTGGTGTCTAGTGATACTGGAAAGCAATTTGGAACTATTCCCCTACAAATTCTCAAACTCTGTATGCCTTTTGATCTAGTGATACCTCTATACTAGGTCTATATCCCAAAGAGATCAAAGAAGGACCCATAGGGACAAAAATACTTAGAACATGCTCTTTTCATGGTGCCAAAGAATTGGAAACTGGGAGTGGTGCCCAACAAGGGGGAACAGCTGAACAAGTTATTTCATGTGTGATGTGATGACATATTATTGTGCTGGGAGATATGATGAAGGGAATAAAGTTTCAGAGAAATTTGTAAAGACTTGTATGAATTCATGAAGAATGAAGTGAACAAAACCAGGAAAACAGATTATGAAGTAACAATATTGTAAAAACAAATTATGAATGACTTAAAAAACTCTGATCAACCACTAATCCAGAGGACCCATGATGAAATCTGGCAGAGAATGGGGATGCATTCAGAGCAAACTGAGCCATAGTTTGTGGATTTGGACAACATGGAATCTGTTTTGTCAGACTATACATAGTTGTTACAAGGGGGAAAAATTCCTAAGTACATTAACTCAGTTGAAATTCAGGGCTCTCCATGATAAAATACTTATTGGGGTATATTTTTAAAAATGAGCTTGGAAATAGGCAGGTGGATGAGAGGAGATATTTAGTAGCAGGGGGACTTTTGGACCTCCTTCAATGTCTCCACATCAAGAGGTGATTTGTGCAATTTATTCTGCCTACATGCCTGGCTGGCCATGGGCAGCTAGGGATCAGGTCAATAACCACTGAAGCAGGAGGGAATGAGGGTAGAAGTCTGAAAGATCTTGCTTTCTGAGATGTGAGAAAATGGAGCTTGATGAAGAAAGAGGCAGAAAAGCTAAAGCATTTATCTATAGCTGCCTGCCTTGGAGGCTGAAAGAAGGAATGGTCTGTTGGAGGGAAATCAGTGGATACCCCCAATAGATCCAAGTTCCTAAGAATTGGCACATAGGATATGTGTCTAAAAAGTGGAAGGGCCACAATCCAGATTTAACAGCCGGCTCCTACACAATGTCATGCAACCAACCATTCCACACTGGGAGTCAGAATACCCCTCCAATTTTCCCTAAAAGTCAAAAAACTTTCTGGGAAAATCAGATCAGAGCTCTACAGGGAAGAGAAAAGGGAAGAACTGACCCTTAATGGACATAGAAGATATACAGGAAGAACATCCATTCGTAAAATGAAGAAACTGAGAGAGAGGATACTTACCCACAGACACCCAGGCTGGTGAAACCGGGTTGGACTTTAAGTGTGATGATTTGGTGATTCTCTATATCTTTCTTTTTCCATACTTCTCCCCTCCCCAATTTGCTCCTCTCTCATCCCAATGTCCAAAGAGATCTAGATAAGTTCATAGAAAGGTATATGACAGGCTTTTATAAAGGGAGATGACTAATGTTGTTGTTGTTTTACCATTTCCTTAAAGGAAATGGATCTGAAACTGCAGCAGAAGGTACTGAGATTAAACTGATAAAGGAATTTCGCAGCAGCTGAGGATGTCGCCTGAGTGGTTTGTGAAGTATCATTTTCTCCCCTGGTCTGCAAACCCAGCAGAGGTTCTGGGTTGTTTTGTTTTGTTTTATTCTAATTTTTGAGATGGTTAAAACATGTTCCTATCTAGAGGCAGAGGAATGAACAGGACCTTTTAAGGACCTTCTTCCAGGGGTTAGATGAAATTAAGGAAATCCACTGGAGATGTTTAAGCAGAGAAGAAAATGGATTTTTATCAATGTGAAGGATGTAGTGGGGGAGAGGGGAATCTTCCCTTCCAAATTCTAGCAAAACATTACAGAAGAAAAACAGGGTTTGAGGGAGCAGAAAGAACCGATCAACTCCTGCAAACGGGAAGTTGTGGGGAATGGTCTAGGGTCAAGAGGGGAGCTCAGACTAAAAATCAGAAACAAAAAAAATAGTCTTCTCACCTGTATGAAAGATCACCTCCCTTGACAGAGGAGAGAACTCAGAATGTGTGGAGGATTTAAATTTTCAGCCCCCCCCCTCCATTCCATTGTTTTCTAAATTACCTCTGCCTGAAGATCCTGAGGGAACACCCCCTCCCATTCCAAGCCACCACCATCATCCCCAGCTTCTAGTTATTAATCCTCACTTGGAGAGGAACCTTTTCAGAAGTTCTCAGTTCCTCCCAGTGCCAACAAACAACCCCTTCCCTGAGGGGCAGGTGGCTGGGGGAATGAGTGCTTCTTTGCAAAGGACTTGGGGAAACATTGACCTCACACTTGTGGAAAGTGTCTGTCAGTTAATACTGTAAGTAGCAATGTCTACCAAAGTGCTCAGTACTGAGCAAATTTGTAAGCAATAGCTCCCAAACTTTTTATAACAATGTCCCCTTTTTTAGTTTTTAATGTCCCCCAGTTTTACATTTAAAAAATGTTCCTAGGGGTGGGTAGATGGTGCAGTGAATAGAGCACAGGCCCTGGAGTCAGGAGGATCTGAGTTCAAATCTAGCCTCAGACACTTAACACTTACTAGCCATGTGACTTTAGGCAAGTCACTTAACCCCAATTGTCCTGCCTTCCCCCCTCCAAAAACCAAAAAAAAAAAAAATGTTCCTAGTTGTATTTTATTCAAATAGAATTTGAAATTTGTAGCAATTTTTACACTACAAAGATATCTTAAGCATTTAATAAAAATAATTCATAAGATAACATGTATAATCACTCCGCTGCATTCATTGCCATAGAATAAGAAATGGACCAGTAAGTGAAACAGTGGATTGTGTGTGGGACCTGAAGTCGTAAGACATTTGCTATCTGTGTGACCCAAGTAAGTCACGCTCGCCTCAGTTCCTTGTCTTTAAAATGAACTGGAGAAAGAAATGGAAAACCACTCCAAATGGGGCCACAAAGAGTAAGGCAGAACTGAACCAACTGAACAGCAAAGAGATTTAGAGATGGATGAGACTTCCATCCCATCCACCCTTGTTTTAGAGATAAGGAAACAGAGGCCTAGGAAAAACACAAGGAGTGAGTAGCAAGGGTAGGATTTCATCTGAGGTTCTGTGACTTTCTACCACATTGTTCTGCCTGCTGAAGGAAGTGAAAATATAATTGCAATAGACAGTCCCCCAATCTTCAGACCCCATGAGAATATCCTAAGTACCTAGGAATGGAGTACAGGAAAAGCACGGGGTTACCTCCCCACCTGCCGGGCATCTTCCTCTCCTGAATCTAGGAAATCAGTTCAAAGAAAGGGTGGTTGAAGGAGATTGTATAAGGAAATGCTCCCTCCTTCCTTCTGACTCAGTATGCCTGTGTTGGTCAGAATTATAGTTTCCATAGAACAAGAGGGGACCCCAAGGATGTCTGGTCTCTGTCTGCTATAAACAACAGGATGTTGTAACAAGAAGAGGGTGTCTTAGTGTCCATGTAACAAGATAAGAGAAATGGCATTAATCAAGGCACTGTCCAGTTCAAGGCACCTGCTCCTCATCAGTCATAAACAGAAGAATACTCCCAGTCACCTACATTTGGGGGTTCACTCAGAGCATGTCAAAGGGATTCCAGTGGATCCCACCTGCCCCCTAGCCCAGCCTTCTGCTTCTGGCAGGAATACAAGTCTGCCTTGGAGAAGGGGGGTGGGAGAAGAGACTAGAAATACCTGCTCTGCCTCATTGTGTGCTTCTCCATTCCCCTTCTACTGCAGAAGTCAAGTTACTTGTCTGCTGTCAGAATGGCCAGACATGTCATGTTACAGTTGTTTCTTCAATACGTGACTCCTTTTACAAGGCTCTTGACAAATGATCATCCAGTGACTGCCCCGGGAAGTTACAATCTAAGACACATAAATTTCTTTCCATTGATGTGGGCCATAAACTATTATCCAGTGCAGGAAATGCATCTTAGAGAGCAATGCAGGAAATTTTCAGCCATCGTAGGCACAATGGTGCAGAATGAGTGAAGACCACGACAGAAGGAAGTCTGAGGAAAGAAGAGTACATTGTGTATAGAGTTGGGCATTACTGTGGACCAGGAAGAGAAAGGCATTTCAAGATAGAGAGGCTGGGAAGACCACCATAATGACAGAGAAAAGGACAAAGTCAGCTCAGATGTATGAGGAGATGCCTAAGAGGATGAACTCAGCTAAAGATGAATGGGGTCATGGTCCCCATGGCTCCACTGTTCAAGATCACTTAAGAAAAGAAATAGTTGAATTCTGGGGACCTGTGATTTTCCTAACCATCTCCTTATCCATCTATCCTTGCAGCTAGGTGGCAGAGTGGATAAAAGCGCTTGGAATTGGATATAGGAAGACCTGAGTTCAAATCTTACCTCATTCACTTACTAACTATATGACCCTGGGTAAATCACTTAGCTTCTCTGAACCTTAGTTTTCTCATTTGAAAAATAAAGAGATTGGACCCAGTGACTTCCAAGGTACCTTATATTTCTAAAGCTGTGATCCTAGGACCCTATCCTTCTAGTCATCCTTTTCTATAATTTGCTCTTTTCGTGGTTCTTCCCAATAGGGCAAAATATACTCTAGGGCTATGCAAAGTTTCAAAAAAAACTTCATGAAGTTGGGAATATAACCACATGGTTCAGAAAACTAAGACATTTGTGTATTCTTTTTCCCTTAACCAAGTAGCAAAAATTAGGTTAATTAATTATTAAAGAGTACTAAAGATACTGCACAAGTTTTTTTATAACATGCATAGAGATGAAACCTAGAACAACAAAGCAAAAAGTGAAAGGTCAATAGGGACATCCATAGGATCACAGATTTAGAGTTAAAATGATCCTTAGAGGCTGTCCAGACCAACTCTCCAGTTTACAGAAGAGAAAACTAAGTCCCAGAGAGGTTTAGTGTTTTTCCTAAAATCACACTGGTGTCAGAGGTTGAATTTGAGCTCTGGTTTGTATTGCATAAGACAAAAGAGAGGAGTCACAAAACAGGAATGCTCCATTATGAGATGGAAATGAGGGATCTAACAGTCTAGGACACTAAGTGTCTTAGCATCCACAAAACGAGATAAGAGAAATTACTTTAATCAAGGTAGTGTCCAGTTCAAGGCATCTGGTCCTTATCAGGCATAAACAGTCAACTAAATTTTGGGAAGACTGGCTCAGAGTGAAGTGAGCAGAATGAGGAGAACAATTTTGTGATGACAAATAACTTTGAATGTCTTGAGAACCTTGATCAGTGCAATAAAAATCCACAATATCAGAAGATAAATGATGAAACTCAAAGATTCAGGGCACCGAATGAGACATGTTTTGAGAGACATGGGCAATGTGAGAATTTATTATGTGTGTCTATGCATATTTCTTGTGACATTTTCCATGATCTCTAAGTTATGGAAAGATGGGGTGGGGGGGGGAAGGGAAATACATGATTAAATGGGGGGAAAAATTTAAAGACAAAAAGTTGAAAAATCTAGGATCCTTATACTGTAACTATATGAGTGACTTGGATTGATTTCTTTTCAAACTAATTATTTTCGTGATAATTAAGTAACATAACAGTACCACCCATCATTGAATAAGGTTCAAAGATTCCTAATGAAGGAAATTGCTGTCCAGTTATTTAAGTCCCTAAAACCAAGATGGCATGAGGTCCATAGTTCCATCATTCATTAAGTGACCATCAGGACAACAATGGAAATGATGTAGACCTAGATTAACTATCAGGGAGACTGTAATTTCATTTAATGAGCCCTAAACCTGGGTCACAAGATCTGGGTCTGAGTATTAGTTCTTCTACTTACTAGCTTCGATCCTGTGGGCAACTCTTTTAATCTCCTTGAGCTTTAGTTTCATCATCTGGAAGATAGGAAATCAAATTGCATATTCTGATGATTTATAGTTTGAAATTCTTTTAAAAGATTTTTAAAGTCACAGTAGGGGCAGGTGACACATTTTGTACAACCTGGAATTCTACAATCCCTTCTCAACAGCGCCCTCCCCCCCACCCCAAAAAAGAAAAAAAAAAAACCCCAACCAAATTCCTTCTAGAAGAAGAGTTCAGATTAAGGTAAGAACAAAGGAATAATTTTAAAATTAAGTCTTATTGAATACTTGAATCCTTCCCAGCTATTGAGTTCTAATTATAGTCTCTGAAATTCTGTAGAAGAAAAAATTCACCGTTCATAATGGGAATACCTATCATCCCAGTCCTTCAGAAAGTTTATATACCATCTTCATTAATAATGCATAAATTAAGGAATAAACCAACTTGAATATATTTTAGAATATTAGCATAAGGGAAAACTCAGTGGTGCCCAAAAGAAATAGTTCTGAAACAAGTAAAAGGAAGTATTCATTTGACAGAGACTGCATTTTTAGTGGAAAGTACAGTGGTCTATAGGTTAAGAAACTTTGTAGCCTTGTGGTCTTGAGCAAATCCCTTTCTTTCTCTGTGCCCCAGTTTTCTCATTTGTAAAATAAGAATGACAAGATTATGTACAAGGGCCATTCAAGTCCTATGACCCTATCTTATGAAGATAATCTATTGTGTTGTATAGTAATCCATCTGTACCTGGTCATAAGACAATAGGTGTTTTGAGACTTGATGGTATGGCACCGAGAAAGCAAGGGAAAGGACTTTGAATTTGGGACAAGGACTATGTTCCAAAATGCACCACTGACCCATTCTCCAGGGTCCACCAGTTTCAATCAGGGGGAAGTGTGTGACAGGACTTGGAGCCTTCCTAGCTTGCCTCATACAGAGGCATCTAGCTTCTTCTGTAATCCCCTCACTACCTTCTTCCATGGACTGTGTAACCAGAACAGGCTGCATCTTTAGAGACTGCCAGCCTGGGACAGTCACCCTACTCTTTTGCTGTATCCTGAGGGTGGAGATCACACAAAGTGCAGATGCCCTAAACTGGATTGGGTGGGGTAATAGATACCTTCCCTCTAAGCTGCCACTTTTACTCTGGCTCTGAGAAATGAGCCTAATGAATCTCTGTTCCTTTTCATTTATCCTTCTCTGTTGCAGGTGTAGGTGGCAATCCCTGCTGCACCAAGGAGTTCTAGCCAAGGGGAACTTGGCGGCAGGATTCCAGATGGGATGTTCCTGCCATCCAGCCCAGACAGAGACACCTGGATGACTGAATGATCATTTGGACAGCTGAGTGGAAAATGACTGGAATGGGGAGAGATGAAGAAGGGAGACCAATCCAAAGGGCATTGTAATAAACCAAATGTGAAGTGATGAAGGCCTGCATATGGCTGCTGTCAGTGTCAGAGGAGAAGAGTCATATATGACAGATACGTCTTCCTCTTAAAATTTTAAATTCAATTTTATTTTATTTTCAATTCCATATGCTCATCCTCCTTCCCCCATCCACCTAGAAGGTAAGAAAACAAACCTCTTACAAATAGATGTTGTTGTTAAGTCATTTCAGTCATGTCCAACTCTTTGTGATCCATTTTGGGTTTTCATGGCAAAGATACAGGAGTATTTTGCCATTTCCTTCTCCAACTCATTTTATAGATGAGGAAACTGAGGAAAACAGGTTTAAATGACTTGCCCAGATTCACACAGCTAATAAGTATATGAGTCTGTATTTGATCTCAGGAAGATGAGTCTTCCTGACTCTAGGTCCGGAACTTTATCTGTAGGGGGTACTGTCATGGGTTAGCTCTGAGGGGTCTGCCATGGGTAAGAATCCAGGCCAAGGACCCCCTTGAGCCTGTTTCCACCCATCTGGGCCCATTATCTCAGGATGTTGACTCACCATCCATTAATTACCCCCATGTAAAGGGAGGTTTGGAACATTCTGGCCATCCCTGAAACCCTGGCCGCTTGAACAATATAGATCAAGAAGTAATGCATGAGACAAGAAAGCAAGGAAATGTCTCATGGGAATGGCCTCCTGAAGGTTGCAAGCTAGGCCCCTCATGTAACAAACTACGTGAAGTTTCCCATGAGAAAGTATAATGTAAGTGCTTCAGCTACAGTATATAAACCCTAACCCTCAGATGCTTATTTGAGATTTGCTTAGCGTTTATGCAATAAATGTATGAATGCTGCAATCTTTGCCTGGCCTATGGACTAATTATACACGCTCTCACATTTCTGTTGGTGCTTTGAGTGCAGGCCACATTTATCGACTTCACCACTTACTGTCATGCAAAGGAAATTTCCAGTTAAAAATGCCAATAAATAAACAAACAAACAAACAAATAAATAAATTTAAAAATCAATCAATCAATAAATGAATAAATAAATAAGAAAGAAAAAATAGGGAACAAGTATGGAATGGGGGAGAAAAAAAAGAAGAAACTATTCTTCAGTCTGCATGGAGACATTCAATTCTCTATCTGGAAGTGGATAACATGTTTCATCATCAATGTTTTAGAGATTATAAGAACTATGAAGATAGAATCCAAGGAACTTGGGAAATGATTGAAAATGGGAGGTGAGAATAACTGAGGAATAAATGACTGGCAAGAGTGGTGCCCATTAGAGTAATGAAAAATTTAGAAAAAGGTGAGGGTTTGGAACAAAAAATAATAAATTCAGCTTTGGACATGTTGATTTTAAGATATGTAAAAACATCTAATTTGAGATATAAAATAGTTAAATGCAGATGTGAGAGTGACAGTCAGGAGAGAGGTTTTGGACTGGATAAATACATCTGAGAATCATTCACGTAGAGATGATCATTGAATTGTGAACAGATGAGCTCACCAAGTGAAATCAAATAGAGAGAGAGAAGAGAAGAAACAGAACAGAATTTTGAGCGACATCTAGTATTACACATAACCTGGATGAAGACCCAGCAAAGGAGAAGAAGTGGTCTGACAGGTAGAAGAACCAGGAGAGAACAGGGCCAGAAGAGTCTAGAGGGAAGAGGGTATTAAAGAGAAGAGACAAAAGGCCCTTAGATTTGGTAATTGGGTGATCACTGGTTACTTTGAAAGGAGAAATTTCAGTTGAATGATGAGATTGGAAGCCAGCCTGAAGAAGGTGAGAAGAAAGGAAGCAGAGACCAGTTTGAAGATTGTCTTCTCAGGGAGTTTAATCACAAAAAGGAAGACAGATATAGGGCAATCAAAGTGAGGGTTGGTCTTTTTTTTTTTTTTTTTGGGTGGTTGGTAGAGATATGGACCTATTTATAAAGAAGTAGGGAATCAAGCAGTGAGAGAATGAGGATGATAGAGGGGAAAATCTGATGGAGGAGATGGGATGGAATGGTTTGTATGTAGAATGGTTTGAATGTAAAAGGTTTACCATGTATGCCAAGGAGAAGGGCCACTTCTTCATGGGAGACAGGGATGGAAGAAGATATGGTGGGGAAAGGCACCTGCATGATACGAGATGAGAAGGAGATGAAAAGAAGGAGCTCTTAGCAAAAGGCCACGATTTTTTAAGTGATTTTTTAGTGATTTTTTTTTAGAGTTAATGGGGAGGAGGAATCAAGGGAAGTTTGAGTAGCAATGAAAAGGTTTGGAAAAATTACTATATTGACTAGGATAGTGAATCAATTGATGATGTGACGGTCCAGTTGAGATCATGTAACATAAATCTGTAGTTGACCCAACTGGCAGGGTGAGGTGATTTTTTTCCAGCTTTGTTTAGCAGCACCTGGGCAAGAGAAATCCAAAGCTGAGACTTGGCAGGGCAAAATCTTTGATATGATAGTAGGATAAGAGACTCTAGAGATGAGGACAGAATAGAATTGAACTGATTCACAAAGAGGTCAAGATGGGGAAGGGAAGAGAGTGAAGCTAGTGTTGAGGCTGTGGCCTGTTAAAGACCTGAGGGCTGGGGGGTCATGGCGAGGATGAAGAACGGGATTTGGAGTTACATGATAGAGGGCAAAGTAGAATGAAAACAGATTATGTCCAGAAGAAATAATTTCACAGTTCATGAACATGGTGGTGGACTTGCAAGATCTCTCTGAGGTGGGTGGAGGAATAAGACATGGGAATTGAGTAAATTGAGGAACTAGGAAGTTAGGTTGTTTAAGGGAGCATCAGTGTGTAAGGTGAAGTACTCAACATGAAGGCAAGAGTTGAAATGAAACACTCTGAGCCAGGCACTGGCTCATACTGAGAAAAGAAGGAAGGAGAGCTACTAAATAGCTACTAAAGCTTCTATGTCTATCTCTCTGCATCACTAACTGCCAGCCTATCTCCACCTCAGTATCCCACTGGCATCTCCAACTTAATCTGTCTAGAATGAAACTCATCATCTTCCCCTTTAAGACTCCCCCTCCTCCAAACTTCTCTATTTGTGTTGAGGGCACTGCCATTCTTCCAAATACCCAAGACTGTAATCTCAGAATCATCTGTGACTTTGCCCTCTCCCTCACCTCCCCCCATCACATTAAAACAGTTGCCAAATCTTTTTAATTCTACTTCTAAAATATTTCTCCATTAGCCCAGTTCAAGCACTTATTAGTTCTAGCTGGATTATTGCAGTATCTTCCCAACTGAACTCCCTGCTTCCAATCTTTCTCCAAGCCATTCTCCATTCAGTTGCCAAACTAATATTACTAAAACACAGGTCTTTCTGTGCAAAAAATAAAAAAAAAACAAACTTAAAAATCCAGTGACTCTGTTGCCTCTAAGATGAAGTATAAATCAACCAAGCAACAAGCATATTTTAAGTACCACTAAGTGCCAAGAGCTGTGCTATGTGCTGGGGAATACTCAAATGCATTGTAACCTCAGTTTGGAAGTTCCTTCCAATGATACAGATCACAACCCATCCTGTGCAACTCTTGTTCACGTCCTTCCATGAATTGCCAAAGGGGGGCAGTGTCTACCCAGCATAGTGGAGAACTTCCTGACTGTCTCCTGACATGAGGAGTATGCCAGTAGAGGACTCTGGCTATCCACTTTCATCCCTCATCATGAGACCAGACCATCTTTTCCTTCTATCCCACAATTCTTTGATTAGGTCTTCTGTGCCTGTCCTTTTCCAAAGCTCCTTGAACCTTGCACACACCCACCATTTACCTTTCCATTGCCCTTTACAGGGAATTCGTTTTTTAGTCTTTTGGAGATTTTTACATTTCATGTTTAGCTGACACATAGGGACACTGGGTCCAGTGTTTCTATAACATGGCATGCACAGAGCTGCCCTGGCTGCTTCTGTCTGCCTGTATATGCTGGCTTAGCACACTGGCACTTTGGGGATGGCAATGCCACTGGCTATTTACTTATTTATGTGTGGCTCAGCACTGAAGGATTCTGGTGCCTTGGGGATAATGAAGCAATCTTCTTGTTAGTCACCAAAAAGGAAGAGCCTGTGACTCAGTGGTCCTTTAAAAAGAATAGCTGCGCCACCCCCACTCCCCTCAACCCTCCCACACACCCCTCCCTCCTCTTTCTGACCCTCAGGGGACAATGAAGTCTGGGACTTCCTGTGATAGGTGGGGTAGGAGTAGCCCCTCTCCACCCAGCAGCAGGTCTGTTGCTTCCCTGTGGTGGCTAGAGTAAATGTTATCAGATAAGTGAGCTTGTACCTGGGCCCCTTGTGCTTCCTGTCTCTTTGCTTTATCATTGGTGACAGAACATCAGTCTTGACATGAACATGCTTCTAGTATTGAAAGCAACCTTATGAGTCTGATTTCATGATCCTGGGTCCTGCACTGATGCTGACTGCAATTCAGTCATTCTCATGAGTCAGTCAACAAACATTTATTAAGCACCTACTATGTGCTAGGAATTTTGTGAAGTGATAAGGATGCAAAGAAAGGCAAAATGTAGCCCCTGCCCTCAAGGAGCTTTCACATCCTCCTTCACTTCACAATCATTTTTCTGAAAAGCAGTGGAAGATGACAGGGGATGTTGACGTTCTACAAATGAATGGTGCCCTGGGCCACCCTTAAATGGAGGATCTGGGAGAGTTCTTTGATGTCCACTCCCTACCCTCTCCAATCAGAGGGAGGGAAGGGTTCCAGGGGCAAAGTCCTTTAGGAAGAGGAAGCTTCAGAGTTGATTCTATATTTCAGGAACATGAGTCTCTGGAGAGACTGATGAAGTCCAGGAGAGCAGCCAGATAGTAAATAAATGATGAGATGACTGCCCTGGGATCCCTCATTAAGTGGAGAACCTTATAGAAGACAACTGCTTCAAACCCTAATGTGGCTGGCAGCGAGCCATGAATTTGGAGGAGACTAGTTGGGCACTGAAGAGCTGAGATGAGATGTATCATTCGCCATTCCTGAAAACTATTTCCCATTCCAATTTAAAAACCTTAACCTGGTATTTACTGCCAATTGTTTTAATTATTTACATTTCTTCCTATGGTCAGCCAGTATAACAGTAATTATTGTCACCTGTTTAAGCTTTTGCTCATGCCCAAGTGCACACACCTTTTGGGTTAAGCATTCCTTCTGTGTGTAAGAAACAAAAGGTAGTAGTGAGGGGAGCAGCAGCAGTTAGCATTTACGCCATACTTTAAACTTTACAAAGTTCTTTACAAATAATATTTCATTTTATCCTGACAACCGTTCTAGGGGTTAAGTGATATTATCGTCCCCTTTTTACAGATGAGAAAATGAAGACAGACAGAAGTACCATATTTGATTCATATTTTGCAATGAGTAACTTTCTAACTTCTAGAAACCCCAGTCATGAGTAAGTAATTTTTCCCCCTGGGTTTCAGAACTGGGGGTGAGGAGGTAAGAAAAGGATCCTGAACTTTCTTTCAAATGGTGCAAACTTGAACCCAATCTTGACTCCATGTTTGGATCCTGATGAACCAGGACCCTTACTTGTGAGGGAGAGAGTACACCCAGCAGATTTGTTAGATTTGTATGAAATGGGGGAATCTTTGCCTTCAAGGGCAGCTTGGGATCATTAAAGAAGCTTTGCAATTTTCCAAAAGCAGTCTAGTCTACTGTCCCTCTCTTGTTTAATTCTTGGTCGAGCTCTTTGTCCAGCTGTACTCTTTGTCCCAAGTAGACATATTGTGGGATGGTCTGAGCCACAAGTCATGCCCACATATGTATGTTATAATCTGGGCAATATACATTTTTCATCTACTTGGTCTTGCCTATGTCAGGCCAAATTGTTTGAATAACGACAGATACTTTCTGCAATGTTCCAGGGCTTGATGAAATAAGCACAATGTCATCCACAAACAGGAACATCTGAAGAACCTCTTAACCCACAGGAAATCCCTCTTCTGCTTATACTCTGTACTGGGTCTCCCCCCCACCCCAGCTCATTAGCAGCCCTTATTTGTTCTGCTGAATTGAAAGTTTGGAATCAGGTCTAACATCATCATTTTATGGAGGTTAAGGGTTAGGTGTCTTCTCCAGGGTCAGATAGACCATAAATAGCAGAATCAGGATTTGAATCCAGGTTCTCTGCCACTGTTTTCCTTGTTGTGCCATGCTATCTTCTGGGTACATTACAGATAGAATACTTGCACACCGGAATATCTGGAGAAGTATGATCCTTCTCTAAGATACCCTTTGGCTAAGGGAATCAAATATCATGCTATAATTATTGGAGGACTGCTTGAAGGAACTGGCTATAGTTAGCCTGAAGAAGACAAGTCTTGGTTGGGAGGGGAACATGATTTACTAATATATTGAATTCGACTGACTCACTATGGTTTATCCAGAGGAATGCAGCCAGTATGGTAAGGGGACCAGACACTATGCCATGGGAGAATAAGTTGAAGGAACTAGGGATATTTGGTGTTCACAAAAAAAAAACAAAACAGAGAGAGAGAGAGAGAGAGAGAGAGAGAGAGAGAGAGAGAGAGAGAGAGAGAGAGAGAATTGGATTTGTTGATAATATCTGTCTTCAGATATTTGAAGGCCTGTCAGGTGGTTCTGATTGCTAGCAGGAGCTCCTGAGTGAGTCCAGGGCTCTCTGGCCTCCAAAGCTGACAGCCTAAGGTATTGACAGTTGCTATGGTAACTGTGTGCAAGGTCAACTTTCCAGGTGGGCTACTATGGTATTGCTTGCAGTCATCCTTTCACCTCCCAGTTGAGATTTCAAGTAGACCTGGAAGTACCAGTTTGACAATTTTCTTGCCTTTTTCTCTTGGGGGTATCTCTCTACCAATCTCAGATACTTCTTTGAGTTTCACCTGTGCCTTACAAGACTTAGGGGAGATAACATCAACAGTCTCCCAGTCTCTGTTATATTACCCTTAGGGTAGCTTGGTTCAACAAAATATATCTCCAGTATTTTTGTTTGTTTGTTTTGAAGAAATGGCATCCTTTCCTTTCTTATCCTTCTCTTTTCAGTCATTAACACAGCCAAGAACTCAAGTTCCTTGACCAGTTAAGTTTCATTATATTTTCTTTTTCTTTTTTTTTTTTTAAGCAACTGGGGTTAAGTAACTTGCCCAAGGTTACACGGCTAGGTTTTTTTGTTTGTGTGAATTAAGTGTCTGAGGCCAGCTCCGAACTCAGGTGCTTCTGACTCCAGGGCTGGCGCTCTATTCACTGCGCCACCTAGCCGCCCTTTCATTATATTTTCAATGGCTTAGAAATGAAAACATTTAGGAAACAACAGAATTTCCAAATCTAGCTACCTCTCAAAAAGCTTAGAAGAGAAAAGGAAACTATAGTATGAACAGAATGATTAATCAGTAAATGGGAACTGGCTCTCTAGCCCCTCCTTCTGTAAGCCAGGAAAAAGAAGCCAGTCATTTTGGTTTGCTTTTGCAAGGGGAAGAGGGTAGGGAAAGAGTGGGGAATGAAGAGGATCAGCACAAAATGTTGAGTTATAGGCTTAGGGGTGCTCAAGACCCCAAAATATCAACACACTGGATTCTGCCGAATGAATTTGACTCAAGTGTACTCTCAGCCAAAGAAAAGCAAAGTTTATTAAAAGTTTGCCATAATGGATAGACATTTAAGGAACCTTGGTATTTGTGATGCTTGCATTAGATAAGTGGCCGGTATCTCTGGCCTTCTCTCTGCCTTCTCTCTCTCATGGAGGCAAGATGGGGTCTTATATACAGAAAGGCTGTGGGAGGATTTTAGGGATGGTCTAGAAGAGGAGTTTGGGGAGGGTCTTCAGGAGTCAAATGCGGTCAGACTCCAGTGATGAGAGATTAAGGGTGGGAAGTAGCTGGAGGCTACCTAGAGGTGTAGGGCTAGGCTAGTTTAAGGGCGGATAGATATTTTGGGAGGATCCCGGGTGGGAAGTAGCTGGACAAAGGAGGTTAGGCTAGTAACCGAGGTTTGGGCCAAGCCACAATGAAAAGGCTTATGGCTTCAGGCAAATGCCTCATCAAATGGGAGTATTCAATCAGAGTTCAAGGGGTTTCCCAGAGCCCATACCTCATTATTCCCTCCTCAAAAAAAGGGACCCAAATTCCTTTGGGATTAAGGGCAAAGGTCTCAGCTTTTGAAAGTGCTTCTTGCTGACAAGGGGCATATAGAGCTGTCTCTACCTCTCTGGGTCCCATTAAAGGGGGAAGACTTTGCTTTCAAGGGATCAGACTCTCTAGGTCCAGTGGGCTGGAGAACTTGGATTCAGTCAGAGATTTGCATAGCCTTAGTGGTCATCCAGAAGTTAATGGCTTGAACCCTGGAGGAGACAATCTTGGCAAGGAGCTTAAGCAAAGGAAGACCAAATGGGCAGAAAAAAAGTATAGAGAAAGGACAATTTCCCTGGTTGGAATTAAAGATGATGATGGCAAGGCCAAAATGCTGTCAAATGTTCCCTTTCTTTCTAAATTGCTCCAGGGGCATGTAAGCTTATGGAAAGCAATAGCAGCCACAGAATCTAATAGCTTTCAAAAAAACAGGCAACAACTCCCCAAACCTGTTCTCTCCTTTCATCATCATAGAGAGTGAAAGGTTTTTCTAGATTGGATAAAGTTAATGTTAGAGTGGTGGTCAATTTAATTTTCTTTTTTTTTTTTAAACAAATGCTTTATTAACTTGTTTTACATCATTCATTTCTGTCAGATTTTGAGTTACAATTTCCCCCCCATTTTTCCCCTACCCACCATCCCAGAATAGCAGTCCCACAAGATATCACTTCCTCCAATCTGCTCTCTCCCATATCTTCTCCCATACCCCCTTTGACTTTTCCATTAGAGCAAGGTGAATCTCTGTGCCCCAATGCCTGCACATCTTATCTCCCAATTACAAGCAGAAGAGAATTAATAATAGTATTTATATATATTTGAAACAATTACTTTTAAGACCTCGAATTTCAGATCCATTCCCTTCCTCCCTTGTCACTGATTCCCTCTGAGAAGATAAGTAATTCAGTATGTGTTGTACATGTCTAGCTATGCAAAACATTACTATAGTACATATATTGTACAAGGCTGCTTATAATTCCCTCCCACCCATCCCACCCCCCACCTGGTCCATTCCCTACTTGATCCTGTCCCTCTTCTATAGTGGTTACTTCTAACCTCCCCTCCTCCCAAGAATGCTCTCCCATCCATCATCCCTCCTCTTATCCTCCTTCCCCCTATTCTGCTGCAGGTTGAGATATCCCATTTAGTATGTATGTCATTTTCTCCCTGAACCAAATTCAATGAGAATGTGGTTTTGCCTTTTTGCCTTCCTATTCTTCACCTCCACTGCAGCCACTTCCCCTTGCTTCTTCTACATGGGATAGTCTACCCTACCCTGTCTCTCCCCATCTCCTCTTGCCACTTTCCTGTCTCACCTCATAATTTCACCCCTTAAGTATCATCCCTTCCCAACAAATTCAACCTATGCCCTCTATCCATGTATAACTGTAAACATATATACACAAATTCACATATGTATTCAAATGACCATACACCCTTCTTCCATTATTTTCATACTGAGAAAGGTTTCATCAGTCACACTTATTGTTTTTCCATGTAGGAATGTAAATAGTTCAACTTTGATAAGTTCCTTTTGATTTCTTTTCCCTGATTACCTTCTCAGGCATCTCTTGCTTCTTGTGTCTGGATGTCAAATTTTCTATTCAACTCTGGTTTTTTCCTCAAGAATGCTTGAAAGTCCTCTATTCCACTGAATGACCATATTTTCCCCTGAAACAAAATACTCAGTTTTGCTGGGTAGGTGACCCTTGGGTTCATTCCCAGTTCTTTTGCCCTCTGGAATATCATATTCCATGCCCTTCTATCCCTCAGTGTAGAAGCTGCCAGGTCCTGGGCTATTCTGGTTGTGTTTCCACAATATTGAAATTGTTTCTTCCTGGCTGCTTGTAGTATTTTCTCCTTGATCTGGGGATTCTGGAACCTGGCTATAATATTCCTGGGAGTTTTCTTTTTGGGATCTTTTTCAGGAGGTGATCTGTGGATTCTTTCAACCTCTATTTTGCCCTCTGGATCTAAAACATCAGGGCAATTTTCCTTGAGAATTTCTTGAAGGGTGATTTCTAGGTTCTTTCTTTGATCATGGCTTTCAGGTAGTCCAATAATTTTTAAATTGTCTCTCCTGGATCTATTTTCCAGGTCAGTGGTTTTTCCCATGAGATATTTCACATTGCCTTCTATTCTTTCATTTGTTTGGATCTGTTTAACAGCATCTTGATTTCTCATAAAGTCATTAGCTTACATTTGCCCCAGTCTAACTCTGAAGGAATGAATCTCCTCAGTGAGCTTTTGAGATTCTCTTTCCATCTGGCAAATTCGACTTTTTAAGGCATTCTTCTCCTCATTGCCCTTTTGGGCCTCCTTTGCCATTTGAGTTAGTCTATTTTTTAAGGTGTTGTTTTCCTCATTCAGGCTGTTGACCCTCATTTCATACTTTTCCTGCATCCTTCTTATTTTTCTTCCCAATTTTTCCTCCACTTCTCTTATTTGATTTTTAAAGTCGTTCTTAAGGTCCTCTATGGCCTGTAACCCGCTCATATTTTCCTTTGGGGCTTTTGGAGCAGGATTTCTGACCTCACAGTCCTCCTCCTGCTCTATGCTTCCATCCTCTTTGCCCCCCAAATAGGAGTCTAATGTTTCATTTTCCTGTTTAATTTGTTTCCTTTGCCTTGGCATGTTGCCACTTAATTACTTTACTTTTGGGCTTGTTGCCACAGTAGGACTCTGCCACCAGACAGGGGAGCTTCTGTCCCAAATGTGTGATGGGACAACTTCCGTTTCTGGCAAGCTGGATACCCACCCCATGACCTCCACCCCAGACCACAATCCAGATCCAGGGAGGTTAAAGCAAGAGCGATTACCCCCCAAGACTGATCACTGGATCTCCCTACAGTTTGCAGGCCAGGAGCTGGAGCTGCCACTGAAAACTGCAAAACTGTGTGTCTCCTCAGTGGCTTCTAGCCCCAGGGGAGGAAGCTGACGTGTTCCCCAAATATTGGTCCCAAAGTCCATAGGGCACTAACCTTTCACTTTGTCCTAGGCATGTCTGTGTTGATAATTCTGCAATTGCCACAGCTGCTGGTATTCTGGGGTCCCTCCAGCCAGCTGCTGGCCTGGCCGCCTTGGGGCTAAAACTGCGGCTCAGGCGGACCTGGGTTCAGCTCTCCACACTGCACTGCGCACTGTGCTGCCAGCTCCCAGAGTGCTGTGCTGGTCCTTCCTGCAGGGCTGCTGGGCTGTCCTCAGTGGGAGGTTAGCTTCTCTGTGTCATTCTTTGGGTGTTGGGGCCCCAGAAGTTGTTCAGAGTCCCTTTTTACATGGTTTGGAGGTGATCTGGGGGGAGAGTGCCCTGGACATGCTGTTTCTACTCCGCTATCTTGGCTCTGCCCTCGTCAATTTAGTTTTCAAAGTCTCAAAGGCTTTCACCTGTTCTGGGCCCCACTCTCAGAGTGAGTCAGGGCCTTGAGTAGCAATTAATGGTTGCAATTCCTCCAAGGCCTTGGCCTTAATTGGATATAGACCACTCTTGGGGCATACTTTAGGATCTAGGAGTCAAACAAATGCTGGTGTGGCAGAAGTAGTTCACCCAGGAATTTCCTGATTCCCACTATTGACTTAACTATCTCCCACACTCCTGAGGGATTATGGGGAGATCTGGGAGGCTTAACTAGAGAAAACTGGCTTCCCAATTTCACCAGCAGGTCCCTTCCCAACAAAGGGACAGGCTAAGAGGAGAGCATAAGGAAGGAGGGATCAAACCACAGATCCTCAAGTCGGCAGGGGACTGGCTATGGCTGGAGACATCCCTTAGCTTCCCCTTCCATGCCCCTGACCTGACTGGTCAAGGGGAGGGTAGAACCAATTGGTTAGAACAGAGAACTTAGCCATAATAACGAGGGTAACCTTACCTTCAGCCTTGATGCTTGCCCAGGGCTCAGCAAGGGAAATGCAGAAGGTGGGAGCACTGCCAAGCCCCAGGCTTCCCCCTCATTCCGAGTCTTGAGAAGTCTGGAGGACAGGGTACCGGGAGGTGGCTCTACCATTTTTCCAACCTTGGGGACCATCCTTCCTCCAATGTCCCTTCTGGTCAGGTGGGCACTGTTCTAGAGGCATTGGTTCCTGGGCTCCCTCTGTGTGTGGGGGGGCACCCTGAAGGGGCACTCCTTGGACCAGTAACCCTCCTTGTGACATGGAAAGCAGGTTTTTCTCCTGCCCAAGTGACTGGGCTTCCTCCAAGGGGGTCCCCTGGAGGGCTTTTCCTGGCCAGGACAGCAACCAAGAACCAAGCATGTTCTCTGTCTCTGGTTCATTCCCTGCAGTCTTTCTCCTCTGCTGCAACCAGGTCTATTATTAAAGACTCCATAGGCTGTCTCCAGTAATTGGGCCTGAGGTGTTTGGGGTCCCAATGCCAATTTCTGCAGTTTCCTCCTAATATCTTGGGCAGACTAACTAATGAAATACATGTTAAAGATTGCTGCCCCGTCTATAGAGTCAGGATCTAAATTCATATACCTTGTAATAGCTTGTACCAGTTGGTCTTGGAAAACGGCAGGGTTTTCCCTTTCTCTCTGAGTAACTTCCCTAATCTTCAGATAATTTACTCCCTTTTGAAATACAGTTCTTAGATCTGATTGGCAAGGGGGAAGGTCAGCTGGCACATGAGGAGTGGAAGGGATGAGAAGAGGAGATACCCCTAAGACTGCTGTGGGAGTAGGGCCTGAGGCCTGAGTGGATGTTGCCTCAGGGGGAGAGGCCGAAGAGGGAGGCACCTCAGCAAGACCAGTGTCTGGGACCTGAGCAGAAGTTGCTATATTCTGAGAGAGTTCAACATAGGCCATTATGTAGGCAGCTTCTATCCATCTTTCCTTTCTGCCACAGTATAATTCTAACTGCAAGAAAGTATTATCTTTTAAAGTCCCCAAAATAGGCCACACTTCGTGGTCTTCTAGGTGATACTGAGGCCAAACAGTGTTGCAAAAAACACCAACTTTTTCTTTTTAAGTTATTTAGAGAAACTAAATTTTCCCCAATGTTGTAAAAGACAACCCAAAGGAAAATTTTTGGGAATTAAAAAGGATCAACTCATTATAGGCATAGGTGCTGGAAGTCCCTTCCTCCATAAAGGAAGATTTTGGAATAAGCCTCAAAAAGCAAACAAGACAAAACAAGACAAAAAAAAAAACACAAAAAGGAACCTGAAGTTTTCCCAATACCCTAGTGCCAAGAGAATTGAAAGAATCTGGCTTACACTTCTGGATGGGGTATCTGTGCTTGTCCTACATTCTTCAGAAGTTGCACCCAGGTTCATGTCCTCCAACATAATCAAACTGGACCAAGAACCTGAGAGTGTCAGGCTGAATATGAGACAGCCTCCTAGCAGTCTGACCTAATGGGACCTGAGAGGCCAGGCCCACCAAAAAAGTACCTCCAAGATCCTTGGAGAATAATAAGGGAATAGGGAGAGAGAGGCTTACATACCTTTCAGTCCTGGCTGGAGAAGAACTTGTGATTAGCAGTGTTTCCTGGTGTCAGGAAACCCTAAAATGTTGAAGGTCAGGGAAGCATAAAATGTCGAGGTTAGGGGTTAGGGGTGTTTGAGACCCCAAAATACCAACACACTGGATCCTGCCTAATGAATTGGAGTCAAGTCTTTTCTCAACCAAAGAAAAGCAAAGTTTATTAGAGAATCACTATAATGGATAGACTCTTAAGGAGCCTAAGTATATGTGACACTTGTACTGGACAAGTGGGCCAGAATCATCTGACAGAGTCTGCATTAGATAATTCTCTGGCCTTCTCCCTCTCGTGGAGGCAAGATGGGGTCTTATATACAGAAAGGTTGTGGGAGGATATTGGGGTGGTCTAGAGGAGAAGTTTGGGGAGGGTCTTCAGGAGGAGTCAGATGAGGTCAGACTCCAGGGATGAGAGATTAAGGGTGGAAAGCAGCAGGAGGCTACAATGGAGGGCTAGGCTAGTTTCAGGGTGTATAGATATTTTGGGAGGATCAAGGGTGGGAAGTAGCTGGACAATGGAGGGCTAGGCTAGTAACAGAGATTTGGGCTGAGCCACAGTGAAAGGTTTATGGCCTCAGGCAAATGCCTCATCAAATTGGAAGATTCAATCAGAGTTCAAGGAGGGGGTTCCCAGAGCCTGTACCTCATCAGGGAATGGCTATTGAGGGAGACATGGTAACTCTGTTTCTTCACTCTACTGTTTCAGTTACTGACTCCAGTTGCCTAGGTAACTGTTGATGGATCTTTCAACATTAAAAAAATTAGTATTTTATTTTTCGCCAGTTACATGGAAAAACAATGTTCAGCATTTATTTTTTAGAATTTTGAGTTCTGGACTCTCTCCCTTCCTCCCTCCCTATCCTCTCCTCCTTGAGAAGGTCATACATGTGTAGACATGTAAAACACTTCCATAGTAGTCATGTTGTGAAAGAAAACAGACAAAAAAACCCTCAGGAAAAACAAAGAAAGTAAAAAACAGCACGCTTCCATCTGCATTCAGAGGCTACGAGTTCTTTGTTTGGGGATGGATAGCGTTTTTTATCACAAGTCCTTCAGAGCTATCTTAATTACTGAGAATACCTGCCATTCACAGTTGATCATCCTACAGTGTTGCTTTGACTTTGTATACAGTACATTTCACTTTGCATCATCTCATGTAATCTTTCCTGGTTTTCAGTAATTGAACTGTCCTTGAGTCTTCCCAGGGGATGAAGCATTTGCCTGAGGCCATAAGCCTTTCCTTATTGGTAGGCCCAGATCTCTGTTACTCTTAACCTAGCCTAGCCTTCCATTGTTCAGCTACTTCCTACCCTTGATCCTATCAAAATATCCGTACCCAAATCTGTTACGCTTAAACTAGCCTAGCTCTTCATTATCTGTCATCTCCAGGTAGCCTTCAGCTATTTCCTACCCTTAATCCCATTCCTGGAGTCTGACCTCAGTCCCATCTCTTTGGACTCTTTCTTCAAGACCCTCCTGAAACTCCTCTAGACCACCCTAAATCCTCTCCCAATTTTTCTATATATAAGATCCTTCACCCCCCTCTCCCTATCCTCTTCTTTCACTCCAAGTACCTTGGAAGTAGTTTTTGGGCCTGAACCCTCTGGTCCCATTAGATCAATCACGTACTCTGATAATCTCAGGTGCAGTTATGTTGGAAGCCATAGACCTGGGCACAGCTTCTGAAGCATGGAGGACAAGGACAGATGTACCATTGAGAAGTGTAAGCCAGATTCTTTCAATTCTCTTTTTGGGATCTTTTTCAGGAGGTGATCAGTGGATTCTTTCAACCTCTATTTTGCCCTCTGCTTCTAAAACATCGGGGCAGTTTTCCTTGAGAATTTTTTGGAGGATGATTTCTAGGTTCTTTCTTTGATCATGGCTTTCAGGTAGTCCAATAATTTTTAAATTATCTCACCTGCATCTATTTTCCAGATCAGTGGTTTTTCCCATGAGATATTTCACATTGCCTTCTATTCTTTCATTTGTTTGGATCTGTTTAACAGCATCTTGATTTCTCATAAAGTCACTAGCTTCCTTTTGCTCCAATCTAAATCTGAAGGAATGATTCTCCTCAGTGAGCCTTTGAGATTCTTTTTCCATCTGGCAAATTCGGCTTTTTAAGGCATTCCTCTCCTTATTGCCTTTTTGAGCCTCTTTTGCCATTTGAGTTAGTCTATTTTTTAAGGTGTTATTTTCCTCAGTCAGGCTGTTGACTCTCATTTCATAATTTTCTTGCAGCATCTTCATTTCTTTTCTCAATTTTTCCTCCACTTCTCTTATCTGCTTCTTAAGGTCCTTTATGGCCTGTAACCAGCTCATATTTTCCTTTGAAGCTTTTGGTGCATGAGTTCTGACTTCACTGTCTTCCTCCTGTTCCATGCTTTGATCCTTTTTTGTCCCCAAAATAGGAGTCTAATGTTGGGTTCTTCTGTTTATTTTGCTTCCTTTGCCTGGTCATGTTGCCAGTGTTTGGTCAGGACCACCCTGGGGCTAAAACCTCTGGCTCACCTGGGCCCAGTAGAGGTCCTCGTCCAGAGTAAAGTTCCATGGAGAGAGAGTACTAGTGCCACCTGGATTTCTAATTTCCTTTCCTTTCCCCACTATTATGCATTATAACTTAAACTGTCTTTGTCTTCTGCTCATAATCCTCCAGTTTCTCTCTCTTTCCTTCATGTGACTTGGCAGAATCAGTGCCTTCTTCCTCTTTTGTGGTGAGGGGGCTTCAGACTGAGTCAATATTGGGGGTGGGGTGGGCATAAGGACCCTCACAATCAGTCCCTGGTGCATAAACCTGAGGGATTACTTGCAATAACTGTGTCTGCCATGCTGAGTGGTTTGGAGGAAAAGGATGCAGCATGGGAACTCTAAGCACTGTAAGTTCTTTTATCCTACTTTCCCCCATAACACATCACAAACTGGCCTCTTTCTATGACTTCTCAACATTTATAAAATAAATGCCAAGTAATTTTGGAATAGGAGACACCACTAAGAACTGGAGGGATTAGAAGCTATGAGGTGGCACTTGATCTGAGCCTTGTAGAAAGGCAACAGTCAAGTTAAGGGGCCTTTTAGTTCGAAAGGGAGGGCTGTGCAAAGCCCCAGAGGCAGTATGTGCAATGTCATATTCAGGGAAGAGCAAGTAGAGATGCAGAGTGCAGAAGGGTAATGATGTGAAATCAGCACAGAAGGATTGGCTGGGATGGGATTATAAATGAAAAATGCCCAAGAGAGGAACTCACACTTTATACCACAGGCAACAGTCAGCCTCTAAAGTTTCTTGGGTAAGGACACAGCACAGTCAGATCTCTGCCTAACGACCATGATTTGGCTGCTGTTTGTAGGATGGATTGAAGAAATGGAGAGTCTTGAAGCAGGGAGACTAAGTCAGAGGTCCTCACAATGGTGCAGGGAAGAGGAGATGGGGGCCTGACCAGGGCAGTGACCCTGTGAGTAGAGAGAGGAGGGCAGATACAAGATATGTTGTGGATTTAAAATCAAAAGGACTTGGAGACTGATTGAATATGTGGATTGGTTAGGGAGAATGGAAAGTTGAGGATGACCATGAGATTTGTTGATGTACTATCATCTCTGACTCTTCATGACCCCATTTTGGATAAGTTATTGGACTACCTGAAAACCATGATAAAAAAAAGAGAACCTAGATGTCATCTTTCAAGAAATTATCATAGTCTAGAACCAGAGGGTAAAATAGAAATGGAAAGAAACCATTTATCACCTCATGAAAGATACCCCAAAATGAAAACTCCCAGGAATATTATAGCCAAATTCCAGAGCTCCAAAATCAAGGTGTGAATACTGCAAGTAGTCAGAAAGAAACAGTTCAAGTATCATGGAATTACAGTCAGAATAACACAAGATTTAGCAGTTTCTACATTAAAGCATTTGAGGGCTTAGAACAGGATATTCTGGAGAGCAAAGGAACTAGGATTACAACCAAGAATCATATACCCAGAAAAAATGAGTGTAATCCTTCAAGGAAAAATGAATATTCAATGAAATAGAGAATTTTTAAGTATTTCTGATGAAAAGACCAGAGCTGAATAAAAAATTTTACCTTCAAATACCAGCCTCAAGAGAAGGATAAAAAGGTAAACAGGAAAGGGAAATCATAAGGATCTTAATAAAATTAAAATTTTTATATTCCTACATGGGAAGATGATATTTGTAACTCTTAAGACTTTTCTCATTGTAAGGGTAGTGAGAAGGAGAATGTATAGACAGGGCACCAGTGTGAGTTGAATATGTTGGAACGATATCTTAAAAAACAGTAAGGTATGAAAAAGAGGAATGCACTGGGAGAAAAGAAAAGGGGGAGGTAGAATGAGAAATTATCTCAATAAAAGGGGCAGGAAAGAGCTTTAACAGTGGAGGGGAGGGGCGGCTAGGTGGCGCAGTGAATAGAGCGCCGGCCCTGGAATCAGAAGGACCTGAGTTCGGAGCCGGCCTCCAACACTTAATCCACACAAACAAAAACCTAGCCGTGTAACCTTGGGCAAGTTACTTAACCCCAATTGCCCTAAAGGGGCGGCTAGGTGGCACAGTGAGTAAGAGTGCCAGCCTCGGAGTTTGGATGACCCGAGATCAGATCCGGCCTCAGAAAATGAGCACCCACACATAAATAATGACTAGCCGTGTAACCTTGAGCAAGTTACTTAACCCCAATTGCTTATAAAAAAAAAAAAAAACAGTGGAGGGGAAGATGGGAGGAGTGGTGGAGAACATTTGAATCTTACCTTCATCAGAATTGGCTCGAAAGACCATATATATACATAACACACACATTCAGTTGTATATAGATATCTATCTTAAGCTATAGAAAAGTAGGAGGGGAAAAAGATAAAAGAAGGGGTGGGATATGGCTGAGAGAAAGTAAGGCAGTTTGGGAGACGTGGTAGTCAGAAAAGAAACACTTTTGAGGAAGGACAATGTGAAGGAGAGATACTAGAAGAAACAAAGGGAAAATAGAATGGAGGGAAATACAGTTAGCAATCATAACTGTGAAAAAATTTTTGAAACAAGTTTCTCTGAGAAAGGCCTCATTTCTGAAATAGATAGAGAACTGAGTCAAATTTATAAAAATAAGAGTACTTTTCCAATTGATAAATGGCCAAAAGGTATCAACAGTTTTCAGATGAAGTAATAAAAACCATCTATAGCCATATGAAAAAATGTGGTTTATATCACTATTGATTGAAGAAATATCAATTAAAACAATTCTGAAGTACTACAGATTGACTAATAGGACAGAAAAGGAAAATGACAAATGTTGGAGGGGATGTGGGAAAATTGAGAAACTAATGCACTGTTGGTGGAGTTGTGAGCTGATTCTGGAGAGTAATTTGGAACTATGTCCAAAAGTCTATAAACCCTGCTATAAACCCTGATTCTGGAGAGTAATTTGGAACTATGTCCAAAAGTCTATAAACCCTGCATACCCTTTGACCCAGAAATGCCACTACTAGGTCTGTATTCCAAAAAAGATAAAAAGAGGTCAAAAACAAAAAGGAAAATGACTTATATGTACAAAAAATATTTATAGCCGCTCTTTTCTGGTGCCAAAGAATTAGAAATTGAGGGGTGCCCATCAATTGGGAAATGTTTGAAAAAGTTGTGGTATCTGATTGTGTGGGATACTATTGTGCTATAAGAACAATGAGCAGAATGCTCTCAGAAAAGCCTGGAAAAACTTATATAAACTCATGCAAAGTGAAATGAGTAGAGCAAGGAGAGCATTTAATAGAATAACAGCGATTTTATAAAATGATCGCCTGTGAATGAATAAGCCACTCTGAGCAATACAATGATCCAAGACAACTCTGAAGGACTTATCATGAAAAATGTTATTCATTCCCAGAGGAAGAACAGATGGATTCTGACTACAGATTGAAACATACTTTTAAAAATTTTCTTTTTTTTGTCTGTGTTTTTTATGACATGACTAATATGGAAGTATGTCTTGCATGACTATACATATATAACCTATATTAAATTTATTGCCTTCTCAATGAGGGGGATGAGGAGGAAGGAGGTAATTTGGAACTCACATTTTTTAAAATGAATGTTAAAATTGTTTTTACATGTAATTGGGGAAAGATAAAATATTAAATAAAAATTTAACAAATAATAGTCAGCCTTCCACTTTAATGGAAGTCAGGTGATAGTTTCTAAAAGACTTGACACTGAATATCCTGCCTCTTTTCCATTTTTCTATCAGACTGGTATCTGACCTTGGGGGTTATTTTACAAGAATATATTGATTTGGGGAAGCTATGTGGTGCAGTGAGTAAGAGTGCTGGCCCTGGAGTTGGGAGGACCTGGGATTGGTTCCGGCCTCAGAAAATTAGCACCCACACATAAATAATAACTAGCTGTGTAACCTTGAGCAAGTTACTTAACCCCAATTGCTTTAAAAAAAGGGATATATTGATTTCTTAATTTTAAGGGAGAAAAAGGTCAATACAAGAAGGAAAGGGAGAAGGAACTGAGGCTATGTGATGAATGAGATCCATGAAAGACAAAGAGGAACTCTAAAAATGATGGTTGATATCTGACTCTCTCTTCCCAGATCTTTCAGTAGATATCTGCCATCTGGAATGCTACCTGAGAACCACCAAGATATGTATGAGAATGGAAGTGGGAGGGAGATGAAAAGAGAAGAGTTTCGAATTGTTTTCAATCTTTGAAAATTAATTTTTATAATACCTAATAAAAACATTAATTTTTTAAATGTCTAGGTTATGAATTTAATTATGATTATAATAGCTTACACATATACATATATTTATATATCTATATCTATATCTATATCTATATCCACACACATAGCTCTAGCTAAGTGACACAGTGTATAGAGTGAATTGTGACTGCATGGATTAAAGTAGAATATTAACACACCCTATTGTGAGATCAAGATGTCCTGGATTATCTGCTGGGTATTGAAAACAAGTACAATCACCTTTCCCTTCTCTACTCTCTGTTTCCAAGGAAGACAAAGATTCTCTGGATTTACACAAATGCCGCCCAAGGAATTAATTTTCCATGGCTCACAGGAAAAGAGAATGGCAAAAATGAACTGCTTGCATGCATTAGTCTAGTTGGATAATCTAATTATATTTGGGGAGACATTGAAAGAATGTAAGGAGAGATTTCTAAAGATTAATAAGTTTTGCTGGAGAAATCTGGATTAAAGATGGCAATTGACAAACATTAGTTTTACTGAATATTTGTCACATAGAAGACACAAACTCAAACAGTCCTCTATTCCAACAAGTATTAAGTTGGATGTCACCAATAAAAATGGGAAAGTTTTCTTGACAAACAATAGGTTCACTGCACACTATAATCCAGGAAGAAGCACCCAATATACAATGTTCCCCACCCAATAAGTCCCATGCATTAGACAGCATAGTGATTTCCACAGAAAGGATGAAAATATTCTATGACTCAAAGTCAGCAGGAGGGGTAAATGAATCAGCTCCAACCCATGGAGAGAGAGGGATTTGGGGGAGAATAGGAAGTGGGATTCATATTGGGGCTGCACCAATCTATAAGATAGCTCTAAAGGCTTTGGGGCAGTAGGACCCCACAGGACACATCACTATACTTGTTGCCTATGAGGGAAGTCAGGGAACAGAAGGGAGGGAATACAGAGAAGTCAGGGAATTGGGCCTCATAAAGGATATATCAAACAATTACAGTTGGACAGCTGACTTCAACGATGGGTCCATATGGAGATGACCCAGTCTGTGATCCTGATGAAGGGAAAATCAAATTTGGGCATACCATTGAAAGACGTAGCTCTGCAATGGTGGAGGGAATTTTCTCAGAGGGAGTTCCTTCCTCTAATAAATTCATAGACCTATACCAGAACAAAATCTGGTCTATAGAATAAAGTGTAAGAGAATTTTTTTTTACACTATAAAATGACAACTAGTTTTGTGAGTCCTCCCTCTAATTTGAGGAATACCTACCTAGCAACTTCTTAAGGGCTCCAGTTACTTCCTTGTTCCTTAGGCTGTAGATGATAGGGTTGAGCATCGGTGTGATCACAGTGTAGAAAGCAGACACTACCTTATCTTGCTTGGAAGAGTGGTATGCCTGGGGTCTCATGTATGTGACCATGGCTGCCCCATAGAAAAGGGTGACCACAGTCATGTGGGAGGAGCAAGTGGCAAATGCCTTTTGCCTCCCCTCAGCTGAGTGCATTCTGAGAACTGCTACTAGGATCTGTAAGTAGGAGGCAGAGATAACAGAGAAAGGCAAGAGCAGCATGAGGACACAGCAGACATAGATCATGGATTCATAGAGGGAGGTATCTGCACAAGCCAGCTTGAGGATAGCGGGCAAATCACAGAAGAAGTGATCAATCTTGTTTGAGCCACAGTAGGGAAAGAGGAGGGTAAAGACAGCTTGGATTAACCCATCTACCAGACCAAAGAGCCAAGAAAAGGCCACCATGAGCCAGCAGACACGGTTGTTCATGACCAAAGAGTACCTCAATGGATTGCTGATGGCCACATAGCGGTCATAGGCCATGAAAGCCAGCAGGAAGCACTCGTCCCCCAGCAGTGTGAGGAAAAAGAGAATCTGTAGCCCACACCCTGTAAAGGTGATGTAGCCTTTGCCTGATAGGAAGTCCACAGCCATCCGAGGTACAATGGTGGAGATGAGCATGAGGTCCATTAATGAGAGCCAGCTGAGGAAGAAGTACATAGGACTGTGGAGCCGTGAATCAGTGTTGATGAGAAGGATCATGAGGCCATTACCAGTCAGTGCCACCAGGAACATGATCATGATGATGGAGAAGAGGAAGAAGTTGAGAGGAGTTTGAGTAAAGAGGCCCAGAAGGACGAAGTGGGTGATAAGGGTCTGGTTGCCACTCCATTCCATGATTCTAGAGCAAACAGTGGATGAGAGGGAGGGAGAGATCTGGGAGAAGGAGATCTGGGTGGTGAGAAATTGCATACTACATGAGGAAAACATTCTATAAATAATAACTAATAATACTAATAGCTTGCATTTATATAGTACTTGAAGGTTTGCAAAGCACTTTACAAATATTATTTTATCATCTCCTTATAACAAGCCTGGAAGATAGGTGCTATTATAATCTTTAAAGATTATCTAATCCAATCACAGAGGTTTTGTTATTTGTGTTACAAGTTATTTATGACCTTCACCTCAGGATTTTTACAAGTTCTTTCTTTAACTTTAGCCAGTTTTTTTTTTTTATAATGGAAGGAAAATGAATCAGGGAGTCATTTCCCTTGGGAGGACCTACAGAAAAGTAAACACCCTAAAGTTTAAGTGGTATTTTTCAGAAAATACTTCATGCTTTCTGGCAGGATATATCCGAGGTGTACTCCTTCCCTTCCTTCTTTCCTGGCTCCTTTCATCATTTGTTTCCTCCTTCCTCCCTTCTATCTTGATATTGAAGATACTCCAAAATAGCAAGAGAAGCCAACAGGAGCAGTAATGAATTGTGAACATGTTTGAATTATTATGGAAAAGAATAAGTCAAAGATGTTGCTTTGGGCAGAATAACTTAGTGGTCTAAGTTGTCATAACTGTTACTATCTGAGTCTCAGTTTCCTCATTTATAAAAATGAAAGGGTTAGACTGGATGATCTCAGATGTGCCTCCGGAGTCCATAATTCTATTCTAATTTTGAGAATGTACTGCTGTGCCCACAGAGGCTAGGATATGATGCTGCTCCCTATATCACCTGCCCCCTGGTATGTGGTAGGGACTGGTTCAGTGCTGGGGAGACTTGCCTCTAAAGAGAGGGGAGCTAGGTTCCTTGTTCTCACACTCTTTTGGATCATTAAACCCCATCGTTGGCCTCCTGGGGGGACAAATTGTTTAATATTAGGGAGGTCACAGGAGTCAGAATTTGAGCTTGGGCCCCCAGCTATCTTTTCTGCTTTATGTTTCCTTTCCTGAATAGGTGATCAAACATCAGCGTGGGGGTGACAAGGTCCAGATGTAGAGGCTACCAGGTGAGTATTAGAAGTCTGGAATTCTTGGATCCATGGAGTGAATTTGACAAGGAGATTTTCTTCAATTGATACAATGATCCTGGACAAGAGGAAAGGACCAAAGCTTCTGGCCTGGATAGTCAAAAAGCATGGACTTTGTGAGAGATAGTGATGAATTCTGTTTTAATTCACTGTGTCAATTTTATGTTTAGCATTTCTTTATTATTTTTTGTAGGAATAAAATACATATCCTATTCCTGATTCATAATATACATTGAATATATATTTTTTATTCTTTTTGGGATTACCTAGACAGGAGCCAAAACCTAAGCTTAAAGTAATTTGTCCCCTAGGTGCTAGGGTGGGGCTTAACAAGCCAAAGTGAGTGAAAAAGGAAGCCTATGCTTGTGATCCCTCTCGTTAGGGCCCAGGACTGAACTTTGCTGAACCACATGCCAAACTCCTTAGGGAGAGAGAGTGGGCTCCATGCACCAGCTGAGAATTGTAAGGCATCGGTACCGACTATGAAAAATAAATTTAAAAATCATAGTTTTAATAGAAAAGGCAACATTAACTAAACCCTTTAGGTTTGTTTTTCTCTGGGTTGTTAGATTTTTTGGGGATACATTATTGATGTATGATTTTATTTGGGTAGGGAACTGTAGTCCAAGATAAAGTCAAAATGAGTACATAGTTTAGATATAAAGGCTGATACTATACGCAACCTAAGAGAGCAAGGAATAGTTTACCTGTCAACAATGCAAGGATCTAAGACAATTCCAAAGACTCACGATGGAAAATACTATCCACATCTAGAAAAAGAACTGTGGAGTCGGAATGCAGATCAAAGCATATTATTTGCCCTCTTTTTTTGTTTCTTCTTTTATGTGGTTCTAATTCTTCTTTACAACATGACTAACATGGAAAGAGGTTTCATATGAATGTATATGTAGAATCTATATCAGATTGCGTGCTGTCTTTGAGAGTGGGGAGGGGAGAGAGGGGGAGAAAATTTGGAACTAAAAGTATTTTGGAAGTGAATGTTGAAAATTAAAAATAAATAAATAAATTTTAAAAATATAAAGATGATAAAGTTTTTGAGGAAACTGGGAAAACCTCCATGAGCTGATATAGAATAGAACCAACAGAGCTAGGAGAACAATTTGTACAATGAAAACATTATTATGAAGAAAAAACAATTTTGAAAAACTTTGGGCCTCTGATTAGTACAATCATAGGGGACTGAAGATGTAACAGGTCACCTCCTGCCAGAGAGGTGACGAACTTAAAATGTAAAATGAGATCTGCACTTTTAGAAATGGTCAACTTGGGAATTTGTTAACTGAATTATACATTTTTGTCATGAGGGTTTTTTTGTTTTCTGTTGCTCAGTTAGGAGCAATGGAAGGGAAAGGCAGTAAATACTTATAAATGTAAATAAATTTTTGAAAGAAAGCTAATGAAAAATTCTCCAACTCAACAAAGAAATTATTCAATATTAATACAGGACTGTGAGATGAATTTGCAACAGAAGCAATGGAAGAAATGCCCAAATATAGCAAACACATTAGAGAATTAAAGGAAGATTCTACATTAGCCCTTCCCCCTCACCTGGACCAAAATTACAAAAATAAATGCAACAGAGAAGACTTAAAGTCATCAGTGGAAGAAGCAAAATAAAATAAAGTAAGACGAAAATCAGAAGAAATGTATTTAGGCAAAAGAAAACAACTGAAGAAAAAACCAGAATGGCAGAAAAATTTTAAAAAGGTTTTAAATAAAACAACAAAATAAAGTAAGAGACTTGGAGAAAACTTCAAGAAGTAGAAACATTGAAGTAATTGAAATTCCAGTTATAGAAAGTGAACTTCTTGAATGCAGGGATTATTTCTGCCTTTCTTTGTATTCTTAGCTTAAGTACAGTTCCTGCCACATAGCAAGTGCTTAATTGTTGATTAACTTACTGACTGATTGACTGCTTGTTGTGAGAATCACTTAACAGAAATCAAGGAGGGGTAGCTAGGTGGTCCAGTGAATAAAGCACTGGCCCTGGAGTCAGGAGGACCTGAGTTCAAATCTAGCCTCAGACACTTAACACTAGCTGTGTGACCTTGGGCAAGTCATTTAACCCCAATTGCCCTGCTCTCCCTGTACAAAAAAAAAAAAATCAGGGATATTGAACCTCCTTCCTTACCAAATGAACTTGTATTTGACTCTACCATCCTTTCAAGCTATTGTCTTATATTTCTTCTTCCGTTAGCAGTTAAATTCCTATGGAAAAAATAGCCTACATGCCTTGCCTTCATTTCTCAGACACTTTGGCTCTAGCTTCTGGCCTCATTGCTCAGCTGAAGCTGTTCTCTCCAACTTTACCACTGATCTTAATTGCCAAATCCAGTGGCCTTTTCCCCTCTCAGGGTTTTAGGCTTTTAGCTTTTAATACTGTTGACCACCCCCTTATCCTTGGGTTCCGTGACACTGCTCCCTGCTGACTCTCTTATTACCTGTCTGGATGCTCCTTCTTAAAATCATTGGCTGGATCATAATCCAGATTACTCCTCCCAAAACTCTGCCCTGGGTTTTCTTCTCTCTTGCAAGTTCTTTCTCTTAGTAAGCTTATCTGCTGTTATGGATCTAACTAGACTTATCTAGTTCCAGTTTCTCTCCTGAGCTCCAGTCCTATATCTCCAAAATCTCCTTTTGGACATTTCCAGCTGAAATGCCTCATAGGCATCTTGGGCACAACATGTCTAGAGCAGACCTGGTCATCTTTCTACAATTAACCCAAGGTTCTTGCTAACTTCCCTGTTTCTGCTGAGGGCGCCACAATTCTTCTAGTCACCCAGGTTTATAACCTCTAATCATCCTCAGCTCTTCATTCTCATTTTGCCAAGTCTAGTCAATTCCACCTCCACAACTTCTCTCACAACTTCCTTCTTCTTCTCTTCACTCACATGACCACCACCCTAACACCTCATCACTTCCCACCTGGACCACTGCAATAGCCTCCTGATTGGCCTCCCAGCCTCCATTGTCTCCTCTCTTTAATCAATCCTCCACAGAGCTGCCAAATTGATATTGCTAAAGCTTTGGCTATGCTACCGCCTTCCCCATCCTCCCCCTAGTTCCCCTGAAAAGCTTCTGTAGCTTTCTAGAGCTGGTTGCCTCCAGGAAAAAAGATAAATTTCTCTGTTTGTTATTTAAAATCCTTCACAATTTGGTTCCAGCTCACCTTAGTGCACTTTCCTTTCCTTCATGTACTCTATAGTGCAGCCCAAATGATCTACTAACTATTCCCTCTTCCCAACATTGTCTCCTGCTGAAATTCGCTCCTTCCTCATCCCACCTTGTAGAACCCCTAACTTCCATCAAGTGTCAACTAAAGTGCCACAGGAGACTTATCCTGACCATCCTAGTTGTGAGTATCATCTCCCACCTCCCCCCATAAATTACTTTAACTTTAGTATTTGCTCATCTTTGTATACATCTTCCCTCAACATAATATAAACTCCATCAGTGTATAAATTATTATGCTTTTGTCTATTTCTAGTATTTAACATAGTGCCTGGAACATTGTAGATGCAAATGCTTGTCAAATGAATGAATGAAAAAACTTACTAAGAACACTCAAAAAAGCTGTCTTCCATGGCTGCCATATGGAAGAGCAGAACAGCAAGAACAAACAGATTTCAGATCAATATATGTAAACATTCCCCAGCAATCAGAGATGTAAAAAAGTGAAATAGGCTGTCTCAGGATAAAGTGTAATGCAGGGGTAGGGAATCTGTGGCCTTGAGGACACATGGTCTTCTAGGTCCTTGGGTACAACCTTTTGACTGAGTCCCTAGTTTTACAGAACAAATCCTTTTATTAAGGGGATTTCTTCTGTGAAGTTTGGATTCAGTCAAAGGGCTTCACTTGAGGATCTAGATGCCACATGTGGCCTTGAGGCTACAGTTTCCCCATCCCTGGTGTAATCCCTATTACTGAATGACCATTTTTCGGCAATTATAAGAGGGATTTTTGTTCAGGTATAAGTACTAGATGAACCTTCTAACTCTGAAATTCCGTTATTCTTCTGCCTCTATCATTGATTTGGCAATTAAGCATGTGAAGTTCTTCTGTGATATTGAACTATTATTTACCTTGTAGCAAGGTTGCTTAGCACAATAGACAGCTAGTCTTAGGGTAAGGAAGTCCTGGGTTCAAGTCTTATCTCTAACACTTATTGACTATATGACTCCAACCAAAAGCATAAAAGTGATCAAGTTGCAAGATGAAGGAAATAAGGTTTCAGAGAAATTTGTAAAGACTTGTATGAACTAATGCAGAATGAAGTGAACAGAATCAGGAAAACAGCTTTTGCAGTAACAATATTGTAAAAACAAACTATGAATGACTTAAAAAAAAACTCTGATCAACCACTATTCTGGAAGGCTCATGATGAAATCTGATTCAGGAAAGGGATGCATTCAGAGTGCAAACTGAGCCATGTTTTTTGTATTTGGACAACATGGAATTTGTTTTGCCAGATTATACATAGTTGTTACAAGGGAAAAAAAAATTCCCAGTTACATTGACTCAGTTAAAATTCAGGGCTCTCCCTGATAAAACACTGATTAGGGTATATTAAAAAAAAATGAGCTTGGAAATAGGCAGGTGGATGAGAGGAGATATTTAGTGGTAGGCAGACTTTTGGACTTCCTTAAATGTCTCCATGTCAAGAGGTGATTTGTGCAATTTATTCTGTCTTCCGTGCCTGGTTGGCCACGGGCAGCTAGGGATTAGATCAGTAAACACTGAAGCAGGAGGGAATGAAGGTAGAAACTGAAAGTTTCTTCTGAAAGAACTTGCTTTCTGAGATGAGATAAAATGGAGCTTGATGGAAACAGCATTTCCAATGTGCTCTGCCCCACACAACTTACAAACAATGTGAAAGGGGACTCCGAACAACTTCTGGAGCCACAGCACCCACAGAACGTCACAGAAAAGCTAACCTCCTGCTGAGGACAGCCCAGCAGCCCTGCAGGGAGCGGCCAGCACAGCACTCTGAGAGCAGGCAGCACAGCATGCTGGGAACCGACAGCGCAGCCCGCAGAGCCGAGCCCAGGTCCTCGGTTTTAGCCCGAGGGCGGCTGGGCCTTCAGCCGGCTGGTGGAACCCCAGAACACCAGCAATTGTGGCGATTCCAGAATTATCAGCACAGATATGCCTAGGACAAAGTGAGAGGTTAGTGCCCAATGGACTTTGGGATCAGTATTTGGGGAACACGTGGCTTCCTCCCCTGGGGGCAAAAAGCTGCTGAAGAAACAGCTGCACAGAAGCCATTTTGCAGAGTCAGTAGTGGCTCTAGCTCCTGGTCTGCGAACTGTAGGGAGATCCAGCAATCAGTCTGGGGGTTAATTGCTCTTGCTCTAAACTGCCTGGATCTGGATTGTGGTCTGGGGGGGGAAGTTTGGGGTGGGTATCCAACTTGCCAGAGAGGGTGGAGGCTTTACAGAGGCCACCCAACTGGAGGAAGTTGTGAAGACCCCACATTTGGGCAGAAGCTCCCCTGTCTGGTGGCAGAGTCCTACTGTGGCAACAAGCCCCCAAATCAAGTAATTAAGTGGCAACATGCCTAGACAAATGAAACAAAATAAACAGAAAAGCTCAACATTGGACTCCTGTTTTAGGGGCAAAGAGGCTCAAAGCATGGAGGAGGACTGTGAGGTCAGAACTCCTGCACCAAAAGCCCCAAATGAAAATACAAGCTGGTTACAGGCCACAGAGGACCTTAAGAAGCAAATAAGAGAAGTGGGGGAAAATTTGGGAAGAGAAATGAAAAAGATGCAAGAAAAGTACGAAATGACAGTCAACAGCCTGACTGAGGAAAATAACACCTTAAAAATAGACTAACTCAAATGGCAAAAGAGGCTCAGAAAGGCAATGAGGAGAAGAATGCCTTAAAAAGTCGAATTTGCCAGATGGGAAAAGAATCTCAAAAGCTTACTGAGGAGATTCATTCCTTCAGAGTTAGACTGGAGCAAATGGAAGCTAGTGACTTTGTGAGAAATCAAGATACAATTAAACAGATCCAAACAAATGAAAGAATAGAAGGCAATGTGAAATATCTCACGGGAAAAACCATTGACCTGGAAAATAGATCCAGGAGAGATAATTTAAAAATTATTGGACTACCTGAAAGCCATGATCAAAGAAAGAACCTAGAAATCATCCTTAAAGAAATTCTCCAGGAAAATTGCCCTGATATTTTAGATCCAGAGGGCAAAATAGAGGTTGAAAGAATCCACCAATCACCTCCTGAAAAAGATCCCAAAAAGAAAACTCCCAGGAATATTATAGCCAAGCTCCAGAACTCCCAGATCAAGGAGAAAATACTACAAGCAGCCAGGAAGAAACAATTTCAATATTGTGGAAACACAATCAGAATAGCCCAGGACCTGGCAGCTTCTACACTGAGGGATCGAAGGGCATGGAATATGATATTCCAGAGGGCAAAAGAGCTGGGAATGAACCCAAGGGTCACCTACCCAGCAAAACTGAGTATTTTGTTTCAGGGGAAAATATGGTCATTCAGTGGAATAGAGGACTTTCAAGCATTCTTGATGAAAAAACCAGAGTTGAGTAGAAAATTTGACATTCAGACACAAGAAGCAAGAGATGCTTGAGAAGGTAATCAAGGAAAAGAAATCAAAAGGAACTTATCAAAGTTGGACTATTTACATTCCTACATGGAAAAACAATAACTGTGTTTGATGAAACCTTTTTCATTATGAAAATAATTGAAGAAGGGTACATGGCATATGTTCACAGGTATACATGGATAGAGGGCACAGGTTGAATTTGATGGGAAGGGATGATTCTTTTTTTTTTTTTTTTTGGAGGGCAATTGGGGTTGGGTGACTTGCCTGGGGTCACTTGGCTGGGTTTTTGTTTGTATGTTGGGTGTCTGGGGCTGGATCCGAGCTCGGGTCCTTCTGGCTCCGGCGCCACCTAGTCGCCCCAAGGAAGGGATGATTCTTAAGGGGTGAAGTCAAGAAGTGAGAGAGGAAAGTGGCAAGAGGAGATGGAGAGAGACAGGGTAGGGTAAACTATCTCATGTAGAAGAGGCAAGGGGAAGTAGTTTCAGGGGAGGGGAAGAACAGGAAGGCAAAAAGGTAAAAGCATATTCTCATTGAAGTTGGCTCAAGGAGAGAATCATATACATACTAAATGGAATATCTTACCCTCACTCACTCTCCTGAGTAGAGGAAAGGGGGATGAGAGGGGGGATGATGGAGGGGAGGGTATTCTGGGGAGAGGGGAGGTTGGAAGTACCCACTATCAAAGAGGGATAGGATCAAAGTAGGGAATGGACCAGGTGGGAGGTGAGATGGGTGGGAGGGAAACATAAGCAGTCTTTTACAATATATCTACTATGGTAATGTTTTGCATAGCTATACACGTACAACACATACTGAATTGCTTATCTTCTCAGAGGGAGTGGGTGACAAGGGAGTAAGGGAATGGATCTGAAAATCGAAGTTTTAAAATTAAATGTTTCATAGATATGGTAGAGAGCAGATTGGATGAGGGGATATCTAGTGGAACTGCTATTCTGGGGTGGTGAGTAGGAAAAAATGAGGGGAAAATGTAACTCATAATCTGGTGGAAATGAATGATGTAAACCAGAAGTTAATAAAGCATTTGTTTAATTAAAAAAAATAAAACAAATAAAAGAGTAAAAAAAAAAAAAAGAAAATGGAGCTTGATGAAGAAAGAGGCAGAAAAGCTGAAGAATTTACCTATACCTGGTTTAACTATCTGCCCTGGAAGCTGGAGGAAGGAATTGTCTGTTGGAGGGAAATCAGTGTATACCCCCAATAGATTCAAGTTTCTAAGAATTTGACACATAGGATATATGTCCATGAAGCAGGCAAGAAGTGGAAGGGGCACAATGCAGACTTAACAGCTGGCTCCTACACAATATCAGGCAACTAACTATTCCACACTGGGAGTCAGACTACCCCTTCAACTTTCCTTAAAAGTCAAAACACTTTCTGGGAAAATCAGATCAGAGCTCTACAGGAAAGAGAAAAGGGAAGAACTGACCCTGAGTGAACATAGAAGATATACAAGAAGAACATCCACTAGTAAAATGAAGAAACTGCGGGAGGATACCTACCCACAGACACCCAGGCTGGTGAAACTGGGTTGGACTTTGAACTTAAGTGATTATTTGGTGATTCTCAGTATCTTTCTTGTTTCACAACTCACCCCTGCCTCATTTGATCCCCAATCATCCCAATGTTCAAAGAGATCTAAATCAGTCCATGGAAAGGTCTGTGACAGACTTGCAAAGGGAAATGACAAATGTTTTTCTATTTCCTTAAAGGAAATAGGTCTGAAACTGCCTCAGAAGGAACTGAGATTAAACTGATAAAGAAACTTCCCAGCAGGTAAGGAGGTTGCCTGAGTGGTCTGTGGAGTACCAATTTCTCCCCGGTCTGTAAACCCAGCAGAGATTCTGGGTTTTTTTATTTTATTCTAATTTTTGAGATGGTTAAAACACATTCCCGTCTAGGGGCAGAGGAAGAAACACAACCTTTTAAGGACCTTCAACTAGGGGTTAGGTGAAATTAAGGAAATCCAATAGATATTTTTAAGCAGAGAAGAAAAATGGATTTTATCAATGTAAAGGATGGGGTGGAGGAGAGGGGAATCTTCCCTTCCAAATTCCAGCAACAAATTGCAGGAAAAAAAGAACAGGCTTTGAGAGAGCAGAAAGAAGAACCAATTCACTCCTATGAGCAGGGGAAGCTTGTGGGCAATGGACCAGGGCCAAGAGGGGAGGTCAGACTAAAGATCAGAAAAAAAAAAAAATAGGCCTCTCACCTGTATGAAAGATCACCTTCCTTGACAGAGGAAAGAACTCAGAATGGGTGGAGGATTTAAATTCTCAGACCCGCCCCCCCATTCCACTGTTTTCAAAGTTACCTTTGCCTGAAGATCCTGGGGGAATATCCCCTCCCATTCCAAGCTACCACCATCATCCCCAGCTTCTAATCATTAATCCTCACATGGAGAGGAACCTTTTTAGAAGTTCATCCCAGTGCCAACAAACAACCCCTTCCCTGAGGGGCAGGTGGTTGGGGAATCAGTGTTTCTTTGCAAAGGACTTGGGGAAACATTGACCTCATACCAGCCTCTAAGGTACAGGGGAAGGGTAAATAATGGAAAGTGTCTATAAGTTAATTAATACAGTAAATATCAATGGATACCAAAGGCTTAGTACTTAGAGAATTTGTAAGTAATGGTTCCCAAATTTTTTCTAACAATGTCCCCCTTTTTACTATTTATTTTTAAATATTTGTAACCCAATCTAACAGCTTTAAATTATCAAATTTTATAATGTAAAAATCCAATTCACATGCAACACAAATCAGATTAAAATTGTGGTAGCTTTCTCTGTAATTACAGGTAAAGATGTAGATAACTGCTTTTTTCTAAATAGCAGAGATACACATTATAAGACAGGGCTAGCAGAATTGATAAAGTAACACAGCTGGTTTTACACAATTTTTTTTTCTCCATCTTTTAGTTTCAACAAAATTCAGATGAAAATTGCCTTATCTAACACCATTTCTGACTCACAATGGTCACTCAATTTTTACAATATAAGAGAATCCATTTAGAGATACCATAATAACACAATGACATTATGACATTAATTGCATTACCAAATCATTGTATACAAAAATTATTGATAGAAGATTGGGCTCTATACAAACTGATGCTGAGTGAGAAGAGTAGAATCAGAAGAAATTTGTATACAATCACAGACATACCATATCTGTGATGACCAGCTGACAGACTGGACTCTTTTCAGCAATGCAGTGATGTAGGTCAATCCTGAAAAACTAAAGAAAGTGAGAAAAGCGCCATCCAGAGATATAACTAGAAAGAACTGAGCCTGAATCCTGATGGAAGCAAACTAAATGAACTTTTTCTTTCGTTGTTTGGTTTTTTTCTTCCTTACCATCTTTCATCCCACCTAGTACAATATGCCTTTGTAATTGCAATGATGTCTAATATGAATGCATTTGCAGATCTTATACTGGCTGTTGTGGGGGGAGGGGGGAGGGAGGGAAAGGAAATTCGAAGATCAAGGAACTATGGAATTGAATCTTGTTAACTGAAACTAAACTAATAAATTAATTAAAAAAAAATTGGGCTCAGCAAGTGCATAGGCTTTTCTCCTCTTCCCACAGTTGAAGAGCCTGTTTGTGGACCTAGATGTTTGAAAGGAGGGAAGGTCACCTGCATGCCTAGAGGTGTGGGCTTCATGATGCCCAGGGGCCCAGGGCTGCTGATTCTAACTTTTCACTGTATCTTGGGACCACAAAGAGGAGCACTGTGGCCCCATTTTGGTCAGACCTGGATCACAGTGAGAAGGCACCATAGCCCTGGCCTTGTCAGGGGGGAACTACAGGGAGATGATTTTTTTTTTGAAAGAGAGAGCTTTGTATCTGCTAATCTCAAAGCTTCATGAAAAATCTGTTATACATATCTATGTATATTCCCAATTTGCCTTAGTGTCAAAGAGTACTTATCTTAAGCATCGAATTAAGAGTGAATTCAATTGCCTTTCAGTTCCATCAGGTGAGGCAGGAAGTAGTTAAATGTTAACCTGTGTGCTTCTTTGATCTGAGGGGAGGGATTCACAAAGGGGGGCCTACCTCCCCTCCTCCCCCAAGTACCCCATGGGGGAGTGGAAGGAATGGCACAGGGTAGAAAGTTTGCTCAAGCAGAGTGAGGTGATTTTTCTTTAAGTTTTAGAGACCAAATTTCTTAAGACACATGGCCACTTCCTTTCAGGGAAGGTTCCTGCCCTGCCCCTGCAGTCCCAGACAGAGGGAAATTTCCCAATTGCCCCAATTTCCTCCCAAGGGAGGGTGTGTGCAAGTCCCAACCCCATCCCCCTTTCCATTTCAGAGGGTGGAGAGCTCCTCCCACAGACTCTGCCCTCCCAATGTTTTTGGGTGGTCTGAGAAAGAAGGGAACATATGTCTGTGTCCAGCTTCCCCAGTCTTCTAACAGAAACAGAAACCAAATAGAAACCACTCACCTCTGGAGGCTGCAGAGGTCTGGGTCCACAGAGCTGAAATGAGATCTAATCAGCGTTGGGAGTCTGGGTGGGGTTGGGGTGGGGGGATGGTCTGGGCTTTCTCAGACTTGAGTCCTGGGCCCTGAAAGATTTCCAGGTGCTGGCTGCCCTAGAAGTCAGAGCTGAGTAGCCTCCTTCCCCTGAGGCTGAGGATCTCTCGGGTTGGGTCTTGGGCAGTGACACAGAATGACGCCAATCTCACTGGGGCCTCCAAATGTTGTATCCAAAACATGAGGAAGACCCAAGTAACAATTTAGAAGTGAACCCTTTATTGGTGCCATGGCTGACTCGGGCCACATCCCAAATTGAACAGCCTGAGCCACCTGCAAGGACTCAGCTTTTAAAGGCAACCCACATGGCTAATGGTTAGGTATTATGTGAGCAGGAACTTGCAGAGACTAAAATCAATGATTGGTCAGTACACATTTTGAAACTCCCTCACCCACCAAGTTTCCCTAGGTGGAGCTAAACCTGGCATTTTGCTTACTTCTATGAAGGAGAGCTGGTTGGGGGAGGGGACCCAGAATGGGGCCAGGTATGCCATTACAAAGGGATATTTTCCTCAAAGAAGCATATACCTAGAGGATTTGGGCAATGTCATTTATCAGAGATGTCCTTCACAAAAACGGGTTTTGAATGAGGAAATAAAAAGGGAAGAAACCTGGACTCCCTCCACGTCTGTGTTAATATAAGACAGACTCTGACATTTATTCTCTTATCTATACTTTCTCTGATTCTATTTTGCTATCGACTTGGATAAATGTTTCTTTGCTATTTATTATGGATATTCATTGTGGAAATAGTATTTTGTGGGAAGGTAACCAAGCCTTGGATATAAACCATGGGGTTCTCCTTTCCATATTAAGATATAGCATTTAGGGGCTTCTAGGTGGCGCAGTGAGTAGAGCGCCGGCCCTTGAGTCAGAAGGACCTGAGTTCGGATCTGGCCTCAGACACTTAACACACAAACAAAAACCTAGTCGTGTGACCTTGGGCAAGTTACTTAACCCAAATTGCTCCCCAAAAAGCAAAAAAAAAAAAAAAGATATAGCACTTAGAAGTTTAGCTTGAACTTGAAAACCACATTCCCATAACTAAGAGATATTGATAGGAACAGATAAGTATAATACTAGCCTGATGACCACTCTCTCTGGATTGCAGAGTGGTCAAATTTCTAGGCACAGCCTCCTGGAGCTCCCCCTCCTGGTAGGAATTAAAGTCTCCCTTGAAAAATGGTTGGAAGAGGAAAAGCTAAATATACCTATATCCTTTTGAGTCACACAACAACATTTTTAAGCTATGTAAAGGGGGCGTAGCTTGTTACAAAATATTTGGATTCTTTTGAGGAAGAGAAGAGAAAAGAAATTTCTTACCTCAGTTACAATAATGTGAGGAAAGTTTTTTCATTAAAAAAGGAAGTTTTGTATATTCATGTTTATGGGAATGAAAGACAATGGCATCTACCTCATGTTGACAGTGCAAGAGGAATTGGGATGAAGTTACTGCTTGATACTGTTAACAAATGACCCCCCCAGGCCCATAAGGAACCTTAAATGAACATTCCTATCACCAATTAAAAGCATTTATTGTCTGAGAAAAATACTTGTATGGGAGAGAAGATCCTACAAGGGAGCAGGGAGGGAGTTCTCAGCTTCTCAAAGGGGAGTGGAAAAAGGGGTGAGATAATATAGTTGTTATGGGCTTTTGGGGGAGGTGGTTATTTTTTCTGTAGAAAAGATAATCCAGGGAGTAAGGTGTTTGGAAAGTCCCAAGTTTTCAGCTGCTACTCAAGGCCTCCCTTGAGTTGGTCTGGCTTTGGCAGACATCTCCAAGTTCACCTTGACTTCACTTCGCAAAGGATCGCTGGTATGTCAAACAGCTTTGGGCCTCAGAAATCCTTCTAATTGGCTGGTTGTTGTGTAACTCTATTGTCCTGCTCCCTTGAAAAGAAGGGAAGTAGGGGCGGCTAGGTGGCGGCGCAGTGAGTAGAGCGCCAGCCCTGGAGTCTGAAGGACCTGAGTTCGGATCTGGCCTCAGACACTTAACGCACAAACAAACAAAAACCTAGCTGTGTGACCTTGGGCAAGTTACTTAACCCCAATTGCCCTCAAAAAGCAAAAAAAAAAAAAAAAAAAGGAAGTTCTAACATATAGTATAGTCATGATAGAGGCCATGTTAATGCCATGTAGAATCCCTTCAGAAAATAGGACATGGAATATTACATAGGAATTTTCTATGAGGAGCTCCTGATATTGCTGAAATAGAAAAAGAGAGAAGGAAGGATGGAGAGAGAAGACAGAGAAGGATAGAAGGAGGAAAGATGAAAGAAGAAAGGGAGAGAGGGAGGGAAGGAGGAAGGAAGCAAGCAAAAGAAAAAGCTTCATATTATAAGTGAAGGAGAGGTTCCTGTTAAGTACTGGAATTTGCTCAGTATTGACTGTTTTCTCTGCTCTGTGGTGACTGCAAACTTTTAAAGCAAAACAGAACTCAACAGAAAAACAGATGCATCTACTTTCAAGTATTTACATCATCATTCCTATTATATGCATGCCATATGGTGTAATAAGTGGCTAATGACTTGTTTTCTAAGGTCTTTATAGGGACAGAATGGATTTGGTAAAGGAATAACAAGGTGTAAATATAAAAATACAAATGTCCAGCAACAAAAAGACACAGCCACAAAATATCAAGTCAGAGGACTTGAATTTTAATCCTCGTTCTATCCTTACTTTCTATGTGAACTTGAGATAGTCACTTAACCTCTCTAGACCTGTGTTTTCTTATCTGTAGAATGAGGGAGCTGTTCTACATGACCTCCAAAGTTACTTTCTATGATCTGCAATCCTATGACCCTGTAACACTGCAGCAGCTGAGTTAACCCATTGGAGTTCTTATTTCCAAAGCACATGTTTTTGTTCTGCAGCTAAGAGATGAAGCAAGGGTTGCCTCTGGGATGGTTTTCTTTGTGCTAAATAAGATGAATAAGAAGAATAAGAATTATAGCCTTGGACTCTTTTCACAGAGGTTCCAGTTCAATGGTCAACAATCCACAAACATTATTAGGCACCTTCTATGTGTTGGGCACTGTGCTAAGCACTGGGGATACAAATATGGGGGGAAAAGAAACAGTCTGCCCTCAAGGAGCTTACAAACTAATGAGGGAAGATAACTTGGAAAAGGAAGCTGAAAAAGGGAAGGGGTGGGGGGAGATGGTACCTTCTCCAGGCTATGGACGCAAGTCAGTCAGAGAAGTCCCAAAACAATGAAATCTAATGAAGAATGAGGAGATATCTGAGCTGAGAGCTCTCCTTATATTGAGGATTACAGCTCATGGCCCCACCTTTCAATCACAGAGACAGAGATGAGATGGAGTGCCAAGGGTGCCAACTCTTATAGAACGTTGAGGTTAACTCAATAATAATTATATTAGCCAAATATAATCCAAGGTATTTGTTCAAGGATGAAATAATCATTGGGCAAGATTTAATGAATATTCTCACTAGTAGAAACAATAGGATCATACATTTAATATTGTTATAGACTTTAGACGTCAAAAAGTCAATAGGCAGAATACAGGACTTCCTCATAGCTCTGGCTCCTACCTCCCCCAATTCATGTAAAAAATGACTCTAGACAAATTTTGGAGCTACAGAACCCACAAAATGACACAGAGAAGCTAACTTCCTGCTGAGGACAGCCTAGAAGACCAGCAGCAAGCGGCCAACACAGTGTTCTGGGAGCCAACCCCAGCCCCTCTTGAGCTGGAGGTCTTAGCCCCAGGGCAGCCTGACCAGCCTCTGGCTGGAGGGACTTGAGATCACCAGCAGCTATGGTGGTTTCCAGAATTATCAACCCATAGATGCCAAGGAAAAAAGTGAGAGGTCAGTGCACTGTGCACTTTGGGACCTGGGAATTTGGGAGGGTGATATGACCTTTGCCCCTAGGGTGAGAAGCTGCTGAGGCAACCCAGCCATGCAGTGTCCTCCACGAAGGAGTTTCAGCTCCTGGCCTGCAGAGTGTAGGGGGACTAAGCGACCAGTCTGAGGGGTAATTGCTCTTGCTTTAACCTGCTTGGATCCGGATTGCTGTCTAGGGTGGAGGTCCTGGGGTGTGTGACCAGCTTGCCAGAGCAGGTGGAGGCTTCAGAGAGGGCACCCAACTAATACCTTCAGCAGCTGAGAAAATCCCAGTGTTTGGGATAAAGCTCCTGTCTCTAGTAGCAGAGTTCTACTGAGGCAAAAATCCAAAAAGTCAAGTAATTGAGGGGCAACATGAACAGGCAAAGGAAGCAAAGAACACAGAGCAACATAAATTTACACTCCTATTTTGGGGACAAAAAGAATCAAAGCATGGAACATGAGGAAGACAGCAAAGACAGAACTCCTGCACCAAAAGCTTCCAACAAAAGAATAAGCTCCTTACAGGCCATAGAGAAGCTTAAGAAGGATTTTGAAAATCAAATAAGAGAAGTGGAAGAAAAATTGGGAAGAGAAATGAGAACCATGCAAGAAAATTATGAAATGATAGTCAAGAGCCTGACTGAAGAAAATAACACCTTAAAAAATAGACTAACTCAAATGGCAAAAGAAGCTCAAAAAGGCGATGAGGAGAAGAATGCCTTAAAAATCTGAACTGGCCAGATGGAAGAAGAATCTCAAAAGCTCACTGAAGAGAATCATTCCTTCAGAATTAGACTGGAGCAAATGGAAGCTAGTGACTTTATAGGAAATCAAGATACTATTAAAAAGATCCAAACAAATGAAAAAATAGAAGGCAATGTGAAATATCTCACTGGGAAAACCACTGACCTGGAAAATAGATCCAGGAGAGATGATTTAAAAATTATTAGACTACCTGAACACCATGATCACAAAAAGAACCTAGAAATCATCCTTCAAGAAATTCTCAAGGAAAATTGCCCTGATATTTTAGAACCACAGGGCAAAATAGAGGTTGAAAGAGTCTACCGATCACCTCCTGAAAGAGATCCCAAAAAGAAAACTCCTAGGAATATTATAGCCAGGTTCTGGAGTTCCCAAATCAAGGAGAAAATATTACAAACATCCAGGAAGAAACAATTTGAATATTGTGGAAACACAATCAGGATAACTCAAGACCTGGCAGCTTCCACACTGAGGGATTGAAGGGCTTGAAATGTGATATTCCACAGGTCAAGGCAGCTGGAATTAAAACCAAGAATCACCTACCCAGAAAAACTGAGTATCATGTTCCAGGGGAAAATATGGTCATTCACTGGAATAGAGGACTTTCAAGCACTCTTGATGAAAAAACCAGAGTTGAATAGAAAATCTGACATTCAGATACAAGAAGCAAGAGAAGCTTGAGAAGGTAAACAGGGAAAATAAATCATAAGGAATTTATCAAAGCTGAACTACTTATATTCCTACATGGAAAAATGATAATTGTAACTTATAAAACTTTTCTCAGTATGAGAATACATAATAGAAATGTATATATGTGTGTATGTATGTTTATATACATATGTATATGTGTGTATATGTATATATACATATATATGTCTATATAGGAGGGTATATACATAGACAGAGGCACAGGACCAATTGAATAGGAAGGGATGATACTTGAAAGGTGAAAATAAGAGGTGAGAGAGGAATGTAATGAGAGGAGATGGGAAGAGACAGAATGGGGTAAATTATCTCATATAGAAGAGCAAGAGAAAATTGTTACAGTGGAGGAGAGGAACAGGAAGGCAAAAGGGAATGAGTCAACCTTATTTTCATTAAATTTGGTTTAGGGAGGGAATGACATACACACTAAATAGGATATCTCACCCTACAAGAGAAGAGAAGGGAAGGGGAAGAGAGGGGGGATAAGGGAAGGGAGGGCAGGCTGGGAGAAGGGAAGTCAGAAGCACCCACTTTTGAAAAGGGACAGGATCAAAATAGAGAATAGAACAAGTGGGGGGTGGGATAGAATAGAGGGAAACATAGTGTGTCTTCCACAATATATTCACTATGAAAATGTTTTGCATAGCTACTTATGTACAACCTATGTTGAATTGCTTATCTTTCCAGTGAAGGTGGGTGAGGAGGGAGGAAAGGAACGAAACTGGAATCCAAATTTTTAAATCAAATGTTTAAAAATATACATGCATATTATTATTATTTTCAGGTTACAAAGGCATATTGTACTAGATGGGATGAAAAATGGTAAAGAGGAAATTAAAACAAACAATGAAAAGAAAAAGATCAAGTAGTTTGCTTCCATCAGGATTCAAACTCAGTTCTTTCTAGTTATATCTCTGGATGTAGACATCTCTCTCCTTCATGAGTCTTTTGGGATTGACTTATATCACTGCATTGCTGAAAAGAGTCCAGTCTACAATAGTTGATCATCACACATATGTTGTGTCTGTGATTGCATACAAATTTCTCCTGGTTCTACTCTTCTCACTCAGCATCAGTTTGTATAAGCCTCTCCAGGTAAATATGAAGTCTATCTGCTCCCTTATAGCACAATATGTATTCCATTACATGCATATACCACAATTTGTTTAGCCATTCCCCAATTGATGGGCATCCCCTTAATTTCCAATTCTTTGCAACCACAAAAAGAGCTGCTATAAATATTTTTGTACATATGGGTCTTCCTCCCACTTCTATGATCTCTTTGGAATATAACCCTAGAAGTGGTATTGCTGGGTCAAAGGGTATGAAATTATTTATAGCCTTTTGGGCATAATTACAGATTGCTCTCCAGAATGGTTGGATAAGTTCACAACTCCACCAGCCATGCATATTATTATTAATATGTTATATGTAACTGGGAAATGAGATATATAAGCACTGGGGCATAGAGATCCTCCTTGACCTACTGGAAAATTGGAGGGGAAATTGAGGAAGATATAGGAGAAAACAGATTGGGGGAGGGGATATTCAGTGGGAATGCTGTTTTGGAATGGTGGGTAGGGAGAATTGGGGAGAAAATTTGTAACTCAAAATCTTGTGGAAATGAATGATGTAAACAAAAAAAGAAAAATTAAAAAAAATGTCAATAAACCTTCTCCCAGAAATACTTGATGGGACAGCCCCTTTCCCCCAAGTAAGGTGAAAGCTTCCTGTTGTAAGCTTCGCATTTGGGGAAGAAGTAGCAGATGGAAAAGTCAGTAGCTGCTCCCTGTTGCTACTGGGGCATCCAGTGACTCTTGGGCTATGAATGCACAGTGCTGTGGTTCCTGTTATGTTTATGTGTAATGCCATGCACAGAAGCTTTCCAGAAGAATGCTACTATGAATAGCTTTTAAGATTCTGATTACATAGTATAGTGATCACTCTATTCCATAAAAAATCAAAGCAAAACTTTCACAGGGAATCAAGATACAGCATTCACAATATTACAATTTATTACAGAAAATCACAATATAATATTCACAACATAGTCTCAAAGTACAATAGGCAAAGTCTTCCACTCTTGGGGCAAAGTCTTGATTAACTCAATCAGTCACTTATTCAGCAATCAATTACTAAGTATCATACACAAAACCCTCTACCCCTTAGGATACTAGTAAACTATAATTACATAATTACTGAGTACCCAAGGAGAGGTCTTTTCATCTTGACTTGGGACCTGTTCTCAGATTCCCTGGATCCCCTTCCATGGTCCCAGATTCTACCTAGATTCACCAGGCTGTCACCTGAGTTCACTGGCAGACAGCTCCCAGTTCCTTGACTAGCTCTCTGGGTAGGTCCTGCTCCACACTGAAGTTCACAGGGTCTGGTCCATGTCAGATCCTTCACCATTTCTGCTCCAGGGACTTCAAGGCTCAAGCAAGCCACAAGCAAAGTCTCAGCATCCCAGTCATGCCTCCTCAGTCACCTTGGGCTCCTGGCTTCTGGGCTCCTAGGCTCCTGGCTCCTGGCTCCTGGCTCCTGGCTCCTAGGATCCTGTTCAGAAGAAGCTCCACCACCACAAGTTCTCAGGAAATTCTGCTTCAGTTCTCCATTCTCTCTTCTGTAGCTGCTCTGCCACCAGATCCTGGTCTCAAGAAAATTCTGACTGTGCCTCTCTGGGGCTTTCCTTATATACACACAGCATTAGCTTCCTCTTTCAGCAAATCTCTTCCTGTTACATCAGTAACCTTCTGTTTCCCCAACAGAGGCTTGATCAGTTACTGAGTGATAAGCACCTGCTACTTTTGCCAACACAAAGGGATCTTCAAATTCAAAATTACATTACCATTACATTATGCTTTCCTCATCTTAAGTGAATGAGAACTGGAGATTGAATAAAACAGAGTGTCATTGTGAATTTTGAAAAATAATGGTCATCAACTATCCCTTCAGCAATCAGAATGAAGTTGCAGCAGTAGACAGGTCAGCAGCCCTGAGGAGCAAACCTGTTTGACCCAACCTAGCTCAGCCTTTAATTTACCTAATAGCTGAGACACTGTGAGCCAGCAGCAAGGGAGCAACTGATCTATTTAGTGGGGAATGAGGGGGTGGGAAGTTATGGGAGGGGAATATTTTACAAACACTTTGAGTCCACTCTTCTCCAACGGGTCTGAAGTCTTTAGAGGAGAGGGTGTCATTCTGGTTTCGAATGTAGTTGTGCCTTGTAAGGGCTCTTTAAGACTTTACCCAAACTCTGAAGAACTCACGGAGAACCCAGGCAAATGACAGTGCAAATCAGGTTGGGTCCAAGAGGCACTTGAAGAGACGTATGTTCTGCACTGTGAACCACATCCTGTTACACAGGTTCAAGGATCTTGGGGTATTGAGCATGCGCTAACAGGAGAGCATTCCCTGCCTGTGAGGAGCCTGTTGCTGAGGCAGATGAAGGAGCAGAGTTGGGAAAGGGGATAAAGGAGAGAGGGGAGGAAGGTGGGAGAGGGGAAGAGGGAAAGAGAGGAGGATGTTGTGAACGAGGAGAAGAATAAACAACAGGCTATACACTACACCTCAGTGTCAGACTCCTTTGTCTATTCTGGAAGAAAAGTTCTCAGAAGGATCATGAAGGCGACCAGGGTTGTGGAGGTGACCAGAGTCATGGAGGCGACTGGAAAGGTATGTATAGGTGCTAGCCCAGTACGGGTGGATCCATACAGTGCCTCAGTCTTTGTCATACTTTCATAGTAAATACCCCTTTGTAAGAGTAAATTGATCAAATTATATGGAGAGTTATTAACTGGAAATTAATATTGCATTGGATTGGGGCTTGTGCTACTGTTTGAAAAATTCCTCAACTCCTTAGGTTATCCCTAAAGACTAGTTGGGTTGGAGAATTGGAGGGGAAGGGGAGATGCAAGGATGGGGTGAGCAGTAGCCCTATACTAATATCCTAATACAATGTTGGTTGGGCAACACCAGCAAAGGAGAGTAAAGGTTATTTTGCTTGCTTTCAGAGATTCATTGGTTATTTTATTGCTTGGGGTGAGGCAGGGAGGGTGTAGGGCCTGATATTCCATTGAGAACATTATCATCTTAGCACCTATGAAGCAGGAAGCTGGATTCCGCCTTCCCTTTCTTACATTCTTCCTCTGAAATATGCATTCTAATTATAGACACAATTACTGCAAGAAAATAGTTTCCTGCATTTGACAAAAGCCAGACAGAACAGACCTCTTTGCTTTATTTATAGTTGTTTCTTCATTGATCTTAGAGCAGGATTATGGGAACTGAGAGTGACTGCAGAGCACAGAATCAGTCTGGGAGGATGCAAGGCATGTTCTGCTGAGGGGTAGGGAGAGGGTTTGGTAGTTGAGAGACAAGTGTTAACACTCAGGAGGAAAAGTTACCAAATTAGTCCTTTTGACCTTGGAGGAGAAAACTTTTATCTCCTCTGTGCTCCCTAGATGGCTTTATTTGTACTAAATCCTGAAAATTAGACCTGACTCAAGGCATAGCTTTTATGATTAGATTCATAACTTGAGGGGAAGTGGTTTCAGTGCAGTTGGGGAACACTTTCTTCTCTAGGGTAGTGATATTTTATTTTCTCCCCTCCCCTTTTTACTACTTGAGTGACCTTCATCAAGTTTCATATTAACTTTTCTGGACCACAGTTTTCTCATCTGTCAAATGAAGGGAGTGGTAAAATCAGCGGTATTAAACTCACTCCCCAGGAGCAAACTACATGCCAAAACCCAGTGTAGCCCAAACAAGACTAAAATGTAATTTGGAAATGTTTAATAAAATAAATAAAAGCACAATAAATAATGTTAATTTGTGGTTTTCTAAGTAAATATGCAGCCACAGTTTGAGTTTGAGTTTGAGACCATTGGGTGAGATGACTTTTAAGGCCTGTAGGGGCAAGGTAAGCCCCTCTGTGAGGAATAAGATTATACAAACCAAGCCCCCAACTCAATATGACCTATCTATTACCCTGAGTTGTTTGGGAACAGGGATCTTGAGAACTTGAGGGCTGCTCCTCTCCTGGGACGCTAGCCAGGTCCTTAAGAAGAGATATGATAACTGCCCAACTCCTGGAACTAGCCACTCCAAAGAAACATCGATCTTGGGGGGGGCCTTGGAGGGACTGGCCTCCCTCCCTGGCCTCACACAAGATACCGATGCTTGCTAAAAAAACACCTGGCAGTATGCAGTATGCCTTCTTTGTTCTCAGCACTACTTAAACTGTAAGATTCAGACCCCAAATTGGAATCTCACCCATGGAGAGGATGCTCTGCCTGGAACCCTCCTGTGTGGGACCCTGAAGACTTTCCCCGGGATTCCCCAGCTTGTGTGGTCAGGTGTTGGTGCTTCCCTGCAATGGTGATGCTTGTAAATATGTATAGAGGATATATATATATATATCTCCACTATTAATCACAGTTGCTCTTATTCTGCTGTCTTTAAGCCTCTTATTCTGTTATCTCTGGTTTCTTTCTCACTTGCCTCTATATACATATATTCTGAATAAATATTCTAAAGAAATTGCCTTGGGTCTTTCTTGGAGTGCCGAGCATTCTGTTTACTTGAATTCTGAACCTCCTTAATTGGTCAAGGCCTTTTCTAACACCCACTTGATGATCCTACGATCTTGTTGATAAATTGGTTGTCTTCTTCTAGAGGTGCTCTAGACTATATTTTTTTTCCTGGATTATATCCAGCCTCAGACTCTTATTAGTTGTGTGACCCTGGACAAGTCACTTAACCCTCTCTGCCTCAGATTCCTCATCTGTAAAATGAATTGGAAAAGGAAATAGCAAATCTCGCCAGTATCATTGCCAAGAAAATCTCAAATGGGGTCACAAAGAGTCAGATGTGACTGAAAAATGATGGGACAATACAATGTGGTACCCAGAATCAAATAGGGACTCCAAATTCATCCTGACCATGGCAGAATCCAATGTGGTCTAGTGAAAAGTATATGCTTCTGAATTGTGATTCCAGTACTAACTAGCTCTGTGACCTTATGGAATTCATCTAACTTTTACAAGTCTCAGTTTTTTCTTGTCTCCAAAATAAGGAAACTGGACTAGGTGTCCTCTGAAGTCCCTTCCAAATCTAACTCTATAATTTCATGACTCTCATTATCACTTAGTATGTACAGTGTGCTTTTCTTAATGCCATCTCAAATAGCATCAACTTTTTGGGTTGAAATGTTATATTGTTGACCATTTTAAACTTGCAGCCCACCAAAATGTCTAGATGTTTTTCACATGAACTGTGCTCTAGTAATTCCCCACCCAAACAACTTCCTGTATCTGCGAAACAGATTTTTGTGAACTCAAATAAATTCTTATTTCATCTAGCTCATGAGGATCTTTTTGGATCTCCAACTCATTCCCTAAGATTATCTTCATCATCTAACTAGTCTACTCTTTGAGTTGATGGTGCATGTATTTGTGGAAAAGTTTAGCACAGGTAAAAACCCCAAGTTTATAGAAGGAATTTTCCAATGCCACTTAAAAATGTATTACCACAACAGACTTGAACTAAGGATACCCTACACAACAAGAATACAATAGAGATGGACATATTTCCATGGCAAGGCTAAAGATTTCAGCCTCTAATATTTGGAATTTAGGCTGAAGCCCTTGTTACTTTGATGGATCACTTGGTAAGTAGCAGAGTCCAAGATCTAATGAGATATGAACAGGAGAATAGCAGCTCAGCTCGTGTGAAGGCCTTAATCTAAGTGTCTCCTAACTTCTGACATCTCTCCTCATCATGCCACAGTAGGTAAAATTCAATTCAATTCAATAACATCAGACTCTTTGCTAATAATGTGCTTCTATGTCTTTTTCTGCGTTACATTACTGGGGCTTGAGTAGCACACTCCACAGAGTCTCGCTACATCTCCTCTAATATGTCTGCATTTCAAACTATGTCCATTAGGTCATCCATGGTTACTCTGGTCCAGGCTCTGGGCTGTGGTTGCTCTATGAAAGGCAGCTATGTGACTTGGATATTCTTGCCACAAAAGTACTCTGGCTGACCAATCAAGTGTACATTTGTGTGTACATTGAGTGTGCAGTTTCATTAAATTCCTTTGCTTTGAATTAATTATTTTTACTGACTAATTAATAAGAGAAATATCACTAGTTTTGAGTGGGATGCAGACCCAAAAAGCACCTTGAACCTGGGATAAACTTTTCTAGTAGCCCTATGAATGAGGCAGAGTACTCCCCTCTGTGCTACATGTATATTTATATTTATTTACCCCTGAATCCTTTAAGACAGGTATTCCTTTCTTTGTATCCCTAGTACCTAAGCACAATGCCTTACATGTTTTAAGTGTTTAATAAATTTATATTTGTTCAACATTTAGCACTGACTGTCCAGGGAGAGCTCAGAGAAAGGAAGGGGAAGGATATAGAACAGAGAAAGGATGAAATAGATGTTCTATATAACATAAAAAAGTAAAGAGATATTGACCCTTAAAGCACTTAGAACTGGTTAGCAAGTTTTGAGAAGAGAAGAGAATTCAAGGCAGTAATTTCTTGCTGTTTACTTCCCTAGCATCTGACTTTAACCTTGGAAATCAGGCCTGACTTGGGACCCAAACCTGTTAATTCCTAGCTCTTTCCTCCTCCTATCTTTTTAAGAGATAGAGTCAGCACTGGACCAAAGGGTGTTGAGGTTCTAGCCATTGGTGCCTTGCTTCTAGAAACCATCTCCATCCAAGTTGACTTGAAATTGCTAACTTGTCCATCACTAAAATGTAAGGATAGTGTGAGTGATTTTGCTACCTCCACTCCGCCCAAACCCTCTCCATACCTACTCCCTCCTGAAGTCACTGAAGCCAGGTGCTAATGAGTCTGACATATTGACCCACTCCTCAATTCTGTTCGGCTAGGCCCTTTATTCCCATTGGCCCATGGATGCCTGACCTTTTTCTCCCCCTTCCTCAGCACTCTGTAACTTCCCCTCTTCTTCTATAACGTCCAGTAGAGACTATTATGTAAAAATGACAAGGGGGCAAATAATTTCTCTGGCTTTTTAAAAAGAAGTTGGAAATGTTGTTCAATAACTGACTGTGGAAGGTTTGGGGGCTCGGGAAATGAGGTCATTGAGAGTAAGGAGGGTGAGGGCTATACTAGATTTTAATCTGTGCTATAAAGCAGCAGTCCTCAAAACTACTTGGCTAAGGAATAGAGTAGTAGATCAATGGAATAGATTGGGCACAGGAGACTCAGCAGTTGATGACTATAGTAATCTACTGTTTGATAAACCCAAAGACCCCAGCTTTTGGGATAAGAACTCACTATTTGACAAAAACTGCTGGGAAAACTGGAATATAGTAAGGCAGAAACTGGGCATAGACTAACACCATATACCAAAATCAAGTCTAAATGGGTACATGATTTAGGTATAAAGGCTGATACTGTAAGCAATCTGGGAAAGCAAGGAATAGTTTACCTGTGAGATCTGTGGAGACGGGAAGACTTTATGACCAAACAAGAATTAGAGAGGGTTATAAAATGCAAAATGGATAATTTTGATTACGTTAAATTGAAAAGCTTCTGTACAAACAAAGCCAATGTAACCAGGATTAGGAGGGAAGTGGAAAATTGGGAAAGAATTTTCACAACCAGTGTCTCTGATAAAGGACTAATTTCTAAAATATACAGAGAATTGAGTCAAATCTATAAGAATACAAGTCATTCCCCAATTGATAAATGGTCAAAGCATATGAACTGGCAGTTTTCAGAGGAAGAAATTAAAGATATCTGTAAGCATATGAAAAAATGCTCTAAATCACTATTGATTAGAGAAATGCAAATCAAAACAACTCTGAAGTACTACATCTTACCAGTCAGATTGGTTAAGAAGACAAAACAGGAAAATGACAAATGCTGGAGAGGATGTGGACAAATTGGAAAACTAATGCATTGCTGGTAGAGTTGTAAACTTATCCAACCATTCTGGAGAGCAACCTGGAATTATGCCCAAAGGGTTATATATAATTTTATACCCTTTACCCAGCAATACTGCTTCTAGGGTTGTATCCCAAAGAGATCATAGATGTGGGAGGAAGACCCATATGTACAAAAATATTTATAGCATCTCCTTTTGTGGTGGCAAAGAATTGGAAATTAAGGAGGTGCCTATCAATTGGGGAATGGCTGTACAAGTTGTGGTATGTGCATGTAGTGGAATACTATTGTGCTATAAGAAATGAGGAGCAGATGGTCTTCATATCTACCTGGAGAGGCTTATACGAACTGATGCTGAGTGAGAAGAGTAGAGCCAGGAGAAATCTGTACACAATTACAGACCAATTGTGTGTGTCACACCAATTGGTGTGACGACCAATTTTGATAGACTCTTCTCAGCAATTCAGGGTTATAAGTCAACCCCAAAAGTCTCATGATGGAGAGAGATATCTACATCCAGAGAAAGAACTGAGTTTGAATACAGATTGAAGCAAACTACCTGCTCTTTTTCTTTTTCTTGTTTGGTTTTGTTTCCTCTTTCCCATTGTTCATTTCATCTGATACAATCCTTCTTTATAATCTGACTAATGTCTAATGTGAAAGTATTTGCAGATACTATACTTGATTGTATGCTGCCATGGTGGGGCAGGGAGAGGGAGAGAAAATTTGAAACTCAAGGAATTGTGGAAATGAATCTTGTAAATTAAAAGTAAACGAATTAATAAAGACCAATTTTTTTTAAAGAACTTTGTAAGTGAATGTATTGTGTATGCTTTCATTTACTGATTCCCTAGGTAGCTTAGGCATTTTGTGTTTAATTTGAATGGCATTTCTCTTTTCTTTTATAGCTTTTTGGACATACTATCACATAGAAAGGCTATTGATTTTTTAAAGTTTATTTTGTCTCAGTATGCTTCTGATTCCTTAGGATTTTCTAAGTAAACAATCACATTTTCAGCAAATAGGGATGGTTTTCTTCACTTTACCTGTAGTTATATCTTTAATTTCATTTTTCTTGTCAGTGCTATTGCTAGCATTTCCAGAACTATGTGAAATTATAGTGGGGAGACTGGTAATCGTTGCTTTATCTTTATGTTTACTGGGAAAGCTTCTAGTGCATGCCCATTTCTTATCATGCTTGGTTTTTTAGATAAGACACTTTTAAGATACTAAGAAAAGCCCTTATGCTTTGTCTGTCTTTTAGCACAAATAGAAGTTTTACTTCGTCAAAAAAATTTTTTCTGCATCTAGTGAGATAATCGTGTAGCTTGCAATTTAAAAACATATAATTAGTTATGTTTTTATTGTTTCCCTAATGTTGAACCATCTTTGTATCTAACACCATCATTCCTTATTAAACTGGCAATGGCTAGAGAACTGTGCAGAAGATTCTCAGCCATATAAATTTTATGAGGTTAGACATATTAGATGATGGTTTGTATAAAGTCAGTGTTTTATGGATTTAAGTGATCTTCTTTATAACCTACAACCTAAAGAGTTCGCTTTGGAAAGGAATAGTTACTGACCAAGTAAACCTTCCCAAGAGATATCCTGAAAAGTCATAGAAGATGGCATGGAAAGCCCACTCTCTTTGAGTTTTGAGAGCTCTTAAGAAATTATGTTGGCTAGACCTTGCTTTTATATAGGTGAGATAATAGTTTCTCCATTTTATTGATGTTAAACTTGAGCTCCTCTTCTTCCCTTCTCATTTCACATCACATAGATGCTTTCTGCCATTGTATCCTCCTTTACTGCTATTTCATAACTTCTGCCAACAAAAACCTCTCTGCATACATAAGTGATCATATTCTATTCTGTCATCTTCAGCAGATTGCTTCCTCTATCATCATCCTCACACTTACTTGTTTTTAGTCTCCCTGTTTACTGGTTGCTTTCCTATTACCTACCATCATGCTTATTACTCTCCCTTCCTCAAAAATCTTTCATTCGATCCATCCATAGCTGTTGCCACTATCACTTTTCCTTTGTGTGGCTCCTTGAGAATGCAGTCTGACACAAATGCTTTCACTTTATTTCCTCTTACTCTTTTGACTCTCTACACTCTAGCTTCTATCTTTATCATTAAATTGAAACTAATGATCTCTCCATTTCCAAATCTAACCGGTTTTTCTCCATCTTGATCTTTTTTGACCTCTCAGGAGTCTTTGACTCTGTCAATCACTTTGTTTCCCTTGATTCTTCTCTTTAGGTTTTCATGGTTTTCCTCCTTTACTGGATCTTTATTGGGATGATGCTATTTTATCACAGGTGTTCCACAGGGTCCCATCCTGGGCCCTATTCTCTTCTTCCTCTATACTGTTTCATTTGGTGATCTTATCTGCTCCCATGGATTCAGTTATCATCTATGAATGGGCTCCAGAGGAGAAAGTGAGACTGGTGACTTTGCACAGCCCTCCCTCACTTAAATCCCGTTCACTTGGATGTCATGGCATTACCTCCCTGATTCCATGGTCCTCCTTGAGAGTGAGAGACAAAGAACAACAACAATAGCTGCAATGGTAACTTTTGTCCAAAAAAGTCCCAAATTAAAATTTCTAGCATATAATTAATGTTTATAAAACATTTTGTAATTATGAAAACTCTAAATATAAAATTATAAAACTCTTATTATAAAATAATTATAAATATTTTAGGTGTAACATTCTCTAAGAGTTAAAATATATATTCCAATAAGACCTCACAAACTTGCTATTATCTGTTAAGACTTCATATTATATTTCTTTTTTTTTACAAGTTTTGTTTAATGTAAATGACATTTTACTGAAATAAGTCACAACTTAGAAGATGCTTAAAGATAATAAAGTAATAATATGTAAACTTAATTTTATGTTGAACTTTTTCATTGGAAACAAATATTTGCAGTATTTGATTCTATACCAGATAAACATAGTCTTATATCTATTACCTTACTGAGTTTATTTCTATATTTTTATTTAGAACAATATTAATAATAATTTGTTCATACAAATATATTATGACAAATAACAGGAGAATTTTACAAACGATCTTCCTGAGAGATAGAAATTCTTATTTCGTTTTAAATCTTTAGCAACCTAATTAATAAAAGAAAATGAATAGTTTGATACAATGTAAAAAATATTCACTTTACTACTGGCTATATGTACTGGGCAAAACAGTAAGTGTATTTAAAATTCAATTGCATATATTGCTTCGTTAGTTTTAAAGTAATGTTTATGTGTAAACTAACCTTTGTAACAAAAAATTTTTTTCAGATGTGACTTTGTTCTTTTCTATACCTGCACCTTCTACAGCCTACAGAAACTCTACTGAACAACTGAATTGCCAACTAGTTCATTTGAAAACCCACCAGTAGAAGATTAATAACATTAAAAATAATAATGATAATAATAGTAGCTAGCATTTATAAATATAAAACTTCATTTTCCTGATATGAAATTCAAACACTTGAAATAAGAAAAGTTATTTATAACATTTATCTCTAGTATGAATGCATTTTTTCTACTTTTTTATCCTTTTTACTATTTTCTAGCTTTTCAAAAACAACATTTGGACTGAAGGGCACTTGGTGATCATTAGAAACTCAATTCACTTTCATGATGACACATACCCAACACACACACACACACACACACACACACACACACACACACACACATATATACATATATATGAAATAACAGGAACATAGTTCTCCTCTTCAGGCTATTCCAACAGTAATCCTCTTCTAGACTTTGTCAGAAAGATGACTTCCCAATTTTAAGCATATGTGAAACAGAAGTGTTTGAGGAATCAGCACCACAATGGGATTGCACATATTGTGCTCCAAGCACTGTGCTTAATGCTTTATAAATATTTCATTTTATCTTTACAACAATCCTGGGAAGTAGATGTTATTATTTGATGGTTGGTGAAACTGAAACAGAGGTTAAGTGACTTGCCCAAGGTCACATAGGAGTAAACCTCTTAGGTTGCATTTGAATTCAGGTCTCCCCTATTTCAGGCCCAGCTCTCTATCCTCTTTGCCATTGAACTGTCTCAAGCAAGGGAGAAATTTAAATCACAAAACAGCCTTATTAATGCAATGAGAGCCAATGTAAGTTTTGTTTTTTCGGAATGTTTGTAATGATGTTTCATGATGGTTTCACGATGGCACATGATGAGCATGTCCAGTGATCACAGTTTTCAAACAGCCTGAAATTTGTTCTGAAAGAATGAAAACATTTGTCACATCTTGAGCGTGTTATCACACAGCTGATGAGGTACAATTATAGGGAAATGGGAAAGGTGCTCTGGTTCAGTGTACAGAAGATAAATGAGGGACTATGTGTCTTCAGGAACTACCCTAGAAAGCTATAATTTCCAGGGCTTAAAACATATTTTAAAGGGCAGCTAGGTGGCTCAGTGAATAGAGCACTCGCCCTGGAGTCAGGAGGACCTGAGTTCAAATCCAGCCTCAGACATTAAACACAAAAACTAGTTGTGTGACCTTGGGCAAGTCACTTAACCCCAACTGCCCTCCAAAAAGAAACAGAAACCCCCCCCCCCACTTTTAAAGGTGCCTTAAGGCACCTTTATCAGCATCTTGATAATTTTTTAAATAGTTTATGATGCTGTTATGAAATATATGAGACCACTGAGTTTTGGATTCCTGGGTGGTTGTTTCAGTTCTGTCTCCAGATCACATTGAAATCTTACAAGCCATTTTCTTCCTTTCTTCCCTTCTTCCTTCCTTCCTTCCTTCCTTCCTTCCTTCCTTCCTTCCTTCCTTCCTTCCTTCCTTCCTTTCTTTCTTTCCTTTTTTAAAGCAATTGGGATTAAGTAACTTGCTCAAGGTTACATGGCCAGTCATTATGTATGTGTGGATGTTCATTTTCTGAGGCTGGATCTGATCCCGGGTCCTCCTGACTCCTGGGCCAGCGCTCTTACTCACTGCACCACCTAATGGCCCCTTACAAGCCATTTTCTACCCTCCTCCATCTCAAACACACTGCCCACTTTACATCCTTAGCTTTTTCCTCTTCGTGTTATGGAGACATTAATATTAATGAGACATTGACTTGGTCCAGTTGGGTTGAGGATAGTGCCTGGAGGCTCTAGCAAATAGAATTGTGATGATAATGATTAATAATAGCTAACATTTATAGAGTACTACATGTCAGGCACTGTGCTCAGCACTTTAAAATCACCCAGGGTCACACAGGTATTAAGTGTCTGAGGTGGGTCTTTCTGTCTCTAGAGTCTATACACTTTTCCACCTAGCTGTCCTTTTGTTTTTTATGCCAACTAGAGAACAAGCCATGATCTTAAGAGATGGTATACTACAGGCCTGTATTTATATAGAACCCCAACCTCATTGGAAAGGGGCTAAAGAGAACAACAGAAATATATCTAGAAGAGCATAAAAGCCTTCTAAATTCAGAAGGAAATAATTTGCAAGGGATTCGGGTAGGGCTAGATAAGGACATTTGGCAGGGCAGCTTAAGGAATAGGAGGGCAAGGTAGCAGGTAGAGAAGAAAAGCAGAGGAGTGAGGGGGCAAATAGGATGAGAAGGATAATGAGGAAAAATAGGAAGGGGAGGGGGAGGATTCCGGGAAGATGGAGGAGTAGTTCAGAAAATCCAAGCTCTCCAGATTTCCTCCACAAATAAGACAAAATAGCACCTCAGGGTGAATGCAGAGCTCTAAAAATAAACAAGACTTAGAGTGGAACCGTAGTCCTGCTGGGACAACTGGAGAAGATTCGAGATTTGGTCCCTGTGAAACATGAATACTTTGAAGCTGGATTCACTGGAACAGCAAGTGGAGTGGCAAGCCCTGGGCTCACTGGGTTGGGAGGTAGAAACTTTTACTTCTTAGACAGTGTGGGGAGTCAAGGGTCTGAGCAGGGGAAAACTGAGGGAACCTCTGCTGATAAGGGACTCCAGACCCAGCTGTGCTGCTGAGACACAGACCTGAGCAAGAAGGGACCAGCATACATACCTAGTGAATGCAGAAGCAGCGGGGTAGGGACATCACTGGCTGTGGGCACTTACAGGAGAGCAGAATTCTTTGTTCTGGCTCTAGGCCAGAGGGGTGAACCAAAGGAGGATCTGAGGCCAAAGGTACCATTCCCCATAGTCTAGAACTAGAGATGATCTTTGTCGAGGTAGGTTAAGTAACAGGAGTGCAAGGCAGCAGATAGAAGTAAAGTAGAGGAGTCAGGAGGAATAAGAAATAGGAGACACACAAATATAAAATAAAGGTCAGGAAAAAAAAAAGCAGGGGTAGTAATCATGATCTCAGATGAAGTTAAAACCACATCAATTTAATCAAAAGAGGAAAATAAGGAAACAACACTACATGTCAGTCATATTAATCAATATTTTTTTAGACTACTTAAAATAACCAGACAGTATAAGGTTGGAATATTGCTGCAGTATAGGAAACAATAAGTTGATGGACTTAGAAAAATAGGGAAAGACTCAGACCTATAAAGGAAGATGTTACACCCTCAGAGAGAGGACAAACAAGTATAGTACATTCTTACACAGATGCACATGAATGTGTGTCTATAAAAACAACATATATGTATATATATTTATATACACACATTAATGTTTATGTATTTATAGTATAGGGGCAGCTAGGTGGCGCAGTGAGTAGAGTGCTGGCCCTGGAGTCAGAAGGACCTGAGTTTGGATCCGGCCTCAGATACTTAACACACACAAACAAAAAAACCTAGTCATGTGACCTTGGGCAAGTTATTTAACCCCAATTGACCTCCAAAAAAAAAATATATATATAGTATAGTGTAAAATACATTTAGTATACATATATTATATAAATATATAAATATAATTATAGATATCTAAGTACATGTATGTTATGTAAATATATGTATGTGTGTGCAGGTATATGTTTATGTGTATATGTGTGTATGTATATTTATATGTGTGTATACATACACATACATATATCTATGCTTAATGGTAGCTCTCTTAGAGAAGGGGAGAAAGGAAGGGGGAAAAAGAACAAAGTAAGAAGTGCACAGCAGAGAACAAAAGAAAACTGACAAACAAGCAAAGAAAAGATGGACGGCTCTCAACACAAAGTATAGTATTTATTATATAGACTTTCTTGAAATGTAAGTTTATTGTTGTATATTTTAAATCCTCTCTTACATTCTGCTGTGACCATGGCAATGCTTCCCCCCCACCTTTTTTTTTTGCATTTAAGTTTATAATAGGGCATATTTTTCTTATTATTATTCTTTTGCTTTTGTTATTGTATATTTGCTTTAGTATTTAAATTTAAAATAAATTTATAAAATTAGGAAGGAAGAAAATACATAAGTAATTGTAGCTTAGAATGTGTATGGGATGAATTTGTGCATAAGATGGAAACAGAAAGCAGATTAAAAATTTGAATTCTACAACATTTTGTTTTTAGGAAACACTATAAAAAATTATACACACAAATAAAATAAAGGGCAGGAGTAGAATTTATTCTGTAAAAAAAAAAGCAGAAGTAGTAATGATCTCAGACAAAATTAAAACTAAAATAGATTTAGTCAAAAGAAAAAAAAGACAGTCAAATGACCCTATGGGTCAGAAATATAATTCAATATTGTTTTAGATCATTTAAAAATAATTAGACTAGGGGTGGCTAGGTGCTGCAATAAGAGCGCTGGCCGGCCCTGGAGTCAGGAAGACCTGGGATCAGTTACTTAGATACTCAGATACTTAACACCCACCCAAAAAAACTGGCTGTGTAACCTTGGGCAAGTTACTTAACCCCAATTGCTTAAAAAAAAAAAATAGACCAGACTATTGATTATAGATATCTATAGACACATATAGATATCTATACATCTATATAGATATATATTCTAGGGGGAAGGGGAAAATACATAGATTGAGAAAGAAAGATAGATAGATAGATAGACAAAAAGTGCATAGCAGAAAACGAAAGAAAACTTATAAGGAAGCAAAGAAAAGCTGGTTTGCTTTGAAAACAATGTATAGTATTATTATGCAAATTTTCTTGAAATGGAAATGTATTATTTTATCTTGAATCCTCTCTTATGTTCTTCTGTATACATGACAATTCTTTTTTTTTCTTTTCTCATTTTGTAATTAAATTTAAAATTAATTTTAAAAAATTTACAAACAACAACAACAACAAAAAAGAAACACTTAGAAATACATTTTGAGTCCCCTCTACCCAGAGAATGTACTCCCAAGTGTTGGGAAGAAGTGTTTGTACTTCTATTCTTGGTGCATCTCCATAGTAAATATCCATTTGTAAAAGCTAAATGATGTTAATTAGTTAAATGATATTGAGGCACTAATCACTGGCAATTGATATAGGAGATAATACACCAGAATGGGGACCTTCCTCCCTACCCTTCAGTACTACACTTAACACCCCGAGTGGAAGGTATGGTCTGTTTTCTTCTGGGAGTTGTCCTCTGACAAACCTTGCTACTGGTAAATGAATCTGTATTTTTCTATTGTAGTTGTGGAACTTGTTAGTTACACAACTTGGAAGAAGTAATTTAACCTCTCAGAGCGTCAATTTTTTCATTTTTAAAATTTGGATAATAATATTTGTATTCTTTACCTCACAGGGCTGCTGTGAGGATTATGTATGTTAGAATAGCAGGTAAATGTGAATTGTGATTACTATTGGCACACTTCCCTTTTATTGGTCTTTCCACCTGCATTAAGAACATGAGATGATCTGTTCTGCCTTTTCTCCAATTCTGTCTCTTTCCTACCAGGATCAGCTTTGGATAAGGAATTGATGGGTCAAAATTCATATACCAAACTTTGCCTATTTTTATGTTCTTTCTCATTTTAATGGAAAGGCTAACCCTGGGCAAAATAGACAATCTAAAGGCCTCGAACTTTTGCATATTCATCTTCCTTGTCTCTTGTGGCTCCAGGAAGCTTTTAGATAACCTTTTCCCTTTAATACTCCCAAAGGAATCATTTATATGGTAATTCAATATATTTTTTTTTCATGGGGACAGGATGTAATGGGGACATTTCCTTTTTTTGTTCCTTTACATCTGAATTTTTGTTGGACATAGGGATAGCAGTTTATTTCTTAAAAATAAGGTTAGGTAGGAGCCTCAGCTCAGAATAGTTTGGTTCAGACTAAGAGAATTCTTCAAAATCAACTTTTTTGTTAAGCAAGTGGAGGAAGGGGAGACCTGGGATTTCACTATCATTTTGGGTATCTTTCTGGCTGTCAGGTAAGGTATTTGTTCTCAAATTCTTTAGATTTAAATTAGATTTTTGCCAGCTGTACTCAGTGGAGAAAACTGATGGCATTGGGTACAAGTTCCTGAGAGGCAGGTTTAAGCTCAATATAAGAAAGGACTCCCTAATAATACAAGCCATCCCCAAGGGCAATGTGCTACTTTTTTAGGAAGAAGTGAGTTTCTCATTACTAGGAATCTTCAACAGATGGTTAGATAACCACTCCTTAGGTGGTTATGACTTCTATGATTTCTTTTAGCCTCAATTTCCTTAGAGGTAAAATGAGGATAACAGCAGCCCCCACCTCATGAGATGGCTTTGAGAGCAATTGAAAGAGTATATGGAATAAGCTTTGCAAAATTGCAGTTATATATACATGTTAGCCAATATTTCCCAGTCCAGCTAGGAGTTTCTCTGATTCTGGGTAACTTTAGTAGCTGCTAAAAATGGGTATAGGCAGCGTTCATGCTTGTAAGAGTTGATTGTTAAATTTTCAGAGTGAGTATTTATACCTCAGAAATTGGCAGTAACTACAAATCAAGGCTTGATGGTCTGGACTTTAGAGGGTGCTAATAAGACAGATAAAATTTGAAAGTAAGGGATTCTATTCCTGACCCCTCCCCACCCAGAGCACTGAGGTTAGACACTGACCTACACATCCCTGTATTTGGGCTCACTTGGAGTAGAGTATGAGGTCCTCACCAGTGACTGCAGGATGATAACAGGCTTTTATGTCGTGCTTTCAGGTTTGCAGAATGCTTTGGACGTATGATCTCATTTGAACCTCACAAAAACTCTAGAGATTCTGACAACAAAACTTTGGTATAGGATAGAATTGAAGGAGGGAAAGGGAAGACCAGAAAGAGAAGGGGAATAAAGTAAAAAACTTCAGCCTTTTCTCTGAGTCAACAATCCCCAAAAGTCACCTTATGTCTGGTGTTTGTCAGAGGGAGGGAAATCTTCTAGTTGGGTCAGTCGCTTAGTCGAAAAACATTTATTAATGGGGCGGCTAGGTGGCACAGTGAGTAAGAGCGCCGGCCTTGGAGTTGGGATGACCCGGGATCGAAACCAGCCTCAGAAAATGAGCACCCACACATAAATCACGACTAGCCATGTAACCTTGAGCAAGTTACTTAACCCCAATTGCTTTAAAAAAACCCCAAAAAACAAACAAAAAAACCCATTTATTAAACTTCAACTATGTGCAGGGCACTGTGCCAAAAGCAACCGTCAGGAAGATTTGGGTTCAAATCTAGTATCAAATACTTACTAGCTATGTGACCCTGGGTGTGTCATTTAACTGCTGTTTGTCTCAGTTTCTCAATTATAGAATGGGTATGGGGCAGCTAGGTGGCACAGTGGATGGAGTGCCAGGCCTGAAGTTAGGAAAACTCATCTTCCTGAGTTCAAATCTGGCCTCAGACACTTGCTTAGCTTTGTGACCCTGGGAAAGTCACTTAATCCTATTTGCCATAGTTTCTCATCTATAAAATAAGATGGAGAAAGTAATGGCAAACCACTCCAGTATCTTTTTTAAATTAATTAATTTTCAATTTTCAACATTCATTTCCACAAGATTTTGAGTTCCCAATTTTCTCCCCATGTCTCCCCTTCCCCCCCACCCCAAGATAGCATGCATACTGATTATTCCTTCCCCCAACTGCCCTTCCTTCTATCTCCCCTTCTCTCTTATCCCCTTCCCCCTTACTTTCTTGTATGACATGATAGATTTCTATACCCCACTACCTGTATATCTTCCTTTCCAGTTTCATGTAAAAACGATTTTTAACATTCGTTGTTAAAACTCTGAGTTCCAAATTCTCTCCCTTCTCTCCTCCCCATTCACTTTCACTGAGAAGACAAGCAATTCAAAATAGGTTATATATGTGTAGTTAAATGAAACACTTCCATAATAGTTATGTTGTGAAAGAGTATATTTCCCTCCATCCTATCCTGCCTCTCCTTTATTCTATTTTGTCTTTTGATCCTGTCAGAATTTCCTGTCCCTTTTCAAAAGTGTTTGCTTCTGATTACCCTTTCCCCCAATCTGCCCTCCCTTCCATCATTCCCCGCTCACCCCAGTATCGTTGCCAGGAAAACACCAAATAGGGTCGTGAAGGGTAGGACACAACTGAACGACAAAACCAAGAAAGAATGGGGTTGTTGTGAGGATCAAATAAGATAATACCTGTAAAACTACTTAGCACAGTGCCTGGCACATATTATATGCTATATAAATAAATGGCTATTCCCTTTCTTTCCCTTCCCTCACTTCCCCCAAGCACTGAGGATGCAAAGAAAGGCAAAAGACAGCCCTGTTCCCAAGGAGCTCACACTTTAGTGGAAGAAACATTGTAAAGAGGGAGGTATTAACTTTCTGGTTCTCATTACCTCTTCCTATCTCTGTCAGTTAGCTATATGACTGAGCAAGTCACTTAGCCTCTGTTTGCCTTAGTTTCCTCAGCTATAAAATGGGAATGTGATCTCTCCCAGCCACCTAGATGCCATTTCCCTCCTTCATAAACAAGAGGGAGATGCTGCTGGCAAATATGATTCATTAGAAAGATCTGTGTTTTGAGCTGTGCTTACAGTTATGGGCATGACTCAGGGAGAAACACAGTAACAACATTTCCATATTGTTTTAAGGTTACAAAGTGCTTTGTTCACAACAACCTTTGAAATAAGTATCATAAGTATTCCATCTTACAGATGAAAAGACTGAGACTCAGAGACTGATTTGACACCTAGTAAATCAAATAGACCCTGGACTGGAACACTTTGAGCTTACACATCTTTCTGACAATGGGAGAATTGAGCAAATCAACAAAAATCAATCATAGAGAAGCTCTGTCTGGAGAGGCTCTCCCCCAAACCATTTTTTCCAATTTATTTACCTCTAGGGAGACTTATTTCACCCAGTCCAGGCCAATAGGAAATTAAGGGTGGTATAATAGATACTGCTGGACTCAGACTGAGGAAGACTTGGGGTTCAAATCCTGTCCCAGATATTTGCTTGCCATAAGACCATGGACAAGTTATTTCACCATCCTTATCTTTTAAATGGCAATAATAATAGCTGTAGCAGTATATTTAATATTAGAACTCTCCAAAAATTGAATTGGATGCCTCTAGAGGTAGTAGACTCCTCACTACAGGAGTTGGCCAAGGAAAGGCTCAAGTATGTTGTAGTGGGAATTCTTTAATTCTTTTAATAACTAAAATAAAAAATTTAATTAAATTTTTATTCTTTCATTTCTTTTTATCCTGAAAGTACATCTCATTACTCAATTATCTCAGTGCCCCTATTAACAAATTGGATACACTTCTTTTCTCATACATGTTTATACATCTTTCTCTCCATATCAAACCTGCTATTCTCCTAGGATAGGATAAAATAAACAGCAAGGTTACTAGTTGTACTATTTATTAACAATGTAACAAAAATAAAACAAAGGTAAATTGCACTACATGACTGCTAAGGTCCCTTCTAACTTTGAAATTTTGTGTTCCTGAGAGCTTACAGGTTTAATACTTTCACTATCTAAATAGAAAAGAGACTTTTAAAGGACCCTAAGCTGGAGAGAGAAACTCTATAGACACTGGACTAAAACCCCTTTAAAAGAACCCCAGATTGCAAAAACAGTATCATATCTATTTGTCATTGATCTTCTGACCCTGTATTACTCCATAGTATACCCCAATACTATGATGCATTGCATCTTTCTCTCTAACCTCCCCAGAATGTTGCTAGTGATTTCTTTCTGGAAATAAATAGAAATAGATCAGTAAAGGAATCTAGAAGCAGATTATTATTGTTCTTCAATCACTTAAGTAGTGTCTGACTCTTTGTGGGAGTTAGATTTTTTTTCCAAAAGCTGGAACAATTTACTTTTTGTTCTGTGCAGTTTTCATTTATGATTTCTTGAAACATAGCTCTGAAAAAGCAGGCTTTTAAAAATATAATGTTTTTAAGAGTCCAATGATTCTCTCGACCAGCCCACTGTGTTTCAAATGGAACTACTCTACACTTTGTTGATTTAATATCTGAAATAGAAAAGTCTGAGACTCAAAGCTTCCAAGCATAATGATTTATTTGCAAGGCTAGCAGTTGCTAACAAATCTGCTCTACTGACTCTTCAGTAGTCAGAGACAAAGGGGTGATTTACAGAGCTTATTTTTATAATAGAAAAGAGGAATTATGAACTACAGCAATGCTAGGAAACTTGTTTTAAACATAATTCATTTGGATGAGCCAGATCATATGACTAATTTACTTTGTTAGGACTTTCCTAATAAAATTTGGTGCTATGCTCAACTTTTGGTTGGGTGGGCATGTTGGAACAAAAGAGGGTATTTTTTGGATGAGACAGCTATTAAATCTAGTATTCCATTAGATTAGGGCATGCAACTGTCAACCTGTCTGTCAGAATGAGATTGCATTAGAAATCTTGCCCTATATTTGCAATTATAGTTGTTACTTTTTATACAACTTGTAGATTGATTAATACAGTTTTATAGCTACTAGAAAGAGGATCTTAGGGGGCAGCTAGGTGGCGCAGTGAATAGAGCTTTGGCCCTGGAGTCAGAAGGACCTGAGTTCTGATCTGCCTCAGACACATAAGGCACACACAAACAAAAACCTAGCCATGTGACCTTGGGCAAGTTACTTAACCCCAATTGCCCTCCAAAATGCAAAACAAAACAAAACAAAACAAAACAAAAAGAGGATCTTCAGGGAGCTCAAGAAAAGGGAAATTTATCTACTAAAACTGAAAGAACTTTTTTTTTCCCAAATGTGATGAATTTATTTTACTCTGATGCAAAACCAAAGCTTTCACTATAGCACAGAGACCAATTTGATAAAAGGTCATGAAAAAGTGGTGTAGGGCATGCAGGACGTGATGTACAAACTGGAAGATCAGGTCATTTCCTTTATAACACGACACTACACTGTTATTGAAGAACAAATTTAAAATAACACTGAGAAATTGAACTGAAATGTGGCACAAACATTACAACTTCCATGCATGCCTTCAAGTAGCTCTCTCTTATAATAGACTCAAAAACCTCTAGACTTCATCGTGGTGGCACTACAACAATTCTTTGGAAGAATAAAAAGTTCACATTGTTGAAATTTCACAGAAGAATATTAAGGCCAAAACAGAATGGGTTCATTTCTCTTCATTTCAAAGCATAGATTTGATAATTTACTTAAAAACTATATTAAGCTTCCAATTCAAATCCCAACCCAACCTTGTGACCTCCTGCACTGAAGTTTTTTCCATCAATTAAAGCTGAAAGTGTCAATTTTACACCTGCTCGGAGTGTCTGAGTATAACCAAGTCCAATAAGGCTGGCATTATTCACTTTACCAGATAGAGAAGTTTTCTGATCCAGCTTATACTTAGCAGCAATGCCAAAACGGGTGTTGTTACTGCCAGCTGTCCAAGCAAGATTTATTGACATTTCAATCTTCTCATTAACCTTTTGGTAGATCGACCCTCCAAATTCAGTGCCATCATTTACATGTATGTGCAGCTGGAAGTCCACAGCCTTATAACCCAAGGCAAAATTATTCTGAGACAGTTTGGATTTGGCTGTGTCAAAACTCATCTGATAGCCAGCAAGCCATCCTTCATAAGCCAATACAGCCCATCCATAGAGGGTGGGTCCAGAGAAATCAATGTCAACATTTCCACCAAGACTGAAACAGTCACGCTTATAGGAGGCCTTTAATTTTCCACTCTTCTTTCCTGTGTCAAGAGTCACCTTCAAACCTTCAGCCAATTTATCCTCCATGCTGATTTCTGTCCCCAGGGTATATTCTGTGTTCCATTTTTGAACGAAGGTAAGCCCATAGTCACAGATCTTGTACTTCGTTTCCAAATTACCAGAAGCTTTACCTGTGTCAGTGTATGAATGACCAGATGTAGAAAATTCCACTCCACTGCAAGACTTGGTTCTAAGATCTATTTTAACCATACCAAACCCATATCCTTTGTTGAAGACATCTTTGGCAGCCTTTCCTAGGTCACAGTAAGTTGGTGTGTCACACATTTCTTCATGTACACGTGCACGGGAAGGGTCCCCGACACACAGAGGGGTCGAGGGGGGTTAGGCGGGCGAGGGAATGGACGCTAGAAAAGTACGACCATCCCTGAATGTGGCTACTCTTTCGAGAACTCAAAACTGAAAGAATTTAACCTTTAGAAAGGATCTCATCTAACTTAATCCCATGATTATTTTATTTCTACGAAGATGTATGGACACTCTAAATTATTTATCAATAAACAATAGCTACTTATCAATCTATTAATTCCTTTATCTTTAAACCCAAATCATTCTGGCTTTCACTGAATGGTCAATAATAGCCCCCAGACCAAGCCTCTGTGACTCATTGTGTTTCAAAAGCCATACTTTTGATAGCTTACAATGAATGTAAATAGAAATTGTTTTGTGTTCTGACCAGAAACCTTGAGGATCTTCCCCTCCCAGATTTATATTTATGATGATAAATTAGGCCATCTTTTGTCTCAATTCTCACCTAACCCTTAGTCATTGGATGGGTTTTCTGAGAACATTGTGCTCTTCATTTCTTATAGTAGAACAGTATTACATCATAATCACATACCATGATTTGTTTAGCCATTCCCCAGTTGATGGGTATCCCTTCAATTTCCAATTCTTTGTTACCAAAAAATTTGCTGCTGCAAATATTTTTGTATATTTCCTTTTTTTTAAATCTCTTTTAAGATACAGACCTAGTTGGTGTTATTGCTAGTTCAAAGGATATACATGGTTTTATAGCCCTTTGGGCATAGTTCAAAATTTCCATACAGAATAGTTGAATCAATTCACAATTCCACCAACAGTGCATTATTGTCTCATTTTTCCCACATCTCCTCTAACATTTGCCATTTTCCTTTTCTTTCTTTATTAGTCAATCTAATGCATGTGAGGTAGGACCTCAGAACTGTTTTAATTTGCATTTCTCCAATCAACAGTGAATTAGAGCATTTTTTCATATGGCTATAGATAGCTTTGATAACTTCATATAAAAACTGATCATATCTTTTGATTATTTATAAATTGTGTAATGGCTCTTATTTTTTATAAGTTTGACTTAGTTCTCTATATGTTTGAGAAATGAGGTCTTAGAGAATTAGAGAATTTATTAGAGAATTAGAGAAATTTATTAGAGAATTTAATTAGAGAAATTAGAGAAACTTGCTTAAATTTTTTTGCAGTTACTATTGCTAACTGTATTTCCCTCCATTCTATTCCCCCACTCTGTTTATTCTGTTCTCTCTCTCCTTTCACCTTGTGCCTTCTAAAAAGTGTTTAGTTTCTGACTATCCCTACCCCAATCTGCCCTCCCTATCACCCTCCCCCCTTTTTTAGCACCTTCCTCTCATACTTTCCTATAGGGTAAGATAGATTTCTATACCCAATTAAATGTGTATGTAATTCCCTCTTTAAGTTGATTCTGATGAAAGTAAGGTTCACTCACTCCCCCTCACCTCCCTTTCCTTCCCCTCCACTATAAAAGATTTTGCCTTGCCTCTTTTATGAAAGATAATTTATCCCAATCTACCTGCCCCTTTCCCTTTCTCCCTGGGCATTCCTCTTTCCCACACCTTATTTTATTTTTTATATATCATCCCTTTATATTGCTCATCCCATTTTTGCTCTCTGTCTATCTAGACTCCTTCTAACTGCCCTAATAATGGAAAAGTTTTTGTGAGTTACAAGTATTATCTTCCTACATAGGAATGTAAACAGTTTAAACCATATACATACATATATATGTATATATACACGTATGTATACATATATGTATATATACATATATATGTATGTATACATACATGTGTATACATATATACAAACACAGACACATGTATATATGTATGTATATATGTGTATATGTATATGTATGTATATATGCATGTGTGTGTGTGTGTGTATATATATATATATATATATATATATATATATATATATATCCCTTAAAACATCCCTTTCCTATTTACCTTTTTATGCTTCTCTTGAGTCTTATATTCGAAAGTCAAATTTTCTATTTAGTTCTGGTCTTTTCATAAAAAATGTTTGAAAGTTTCCCATTTCATTGAATGTCCTTGCCCCCCACCCCATACCCCACACCCCCATAAAGGATTATACTCAGTTTTTCTGGGTAGGTGATTCTTGGTTGTAATCCTAGCTCCTTCGGCCTCCCGAAAAGTTATCCAATTCTTTAATGTAGGAGCTGCTAAATCTTGAGTTATCCTGACTGACTCCATGATACTTGAAATGATTTTTTTCTGGCTGCTTGCAATATTTTCTCTTTGACCTGGAAGCTCTGGAATTTGCCTATAATATTCCTGGGAGTTTTTATTTGGGGATCTCTTTAAGGAGGTTATTGGGGGATTCTTTCAGTTTCTTTTTTACCCTCTGATTCTAGCATATGAGGGCTGTTTCCTTTGATAATTTCTTGAAAAATGATATCTAGTCTTTTGTTTTGATCATGGCTTTCAGGAAATCCAATAATTTTTAAATGATCTCTTCTGGATCTATTTTCCAGATCAGTTGTTTTTCCAGTGAGATATTTCACATTGTCTTCTATTTTTTCATTCTTTTTGTTTTGCTTTATTGTTTCTTGATTTCTCAGAGTCCTTAGCTTCCATTTTCGCAATTCTAATTTCTAAGAAATTTTTTTCTTCAGTGAGCTTTTCTACTTCCTTTTTCATTTGGCCAATTCTATTTTTTAAGGAGTTTTGTTCTTTAGAGAAATTTTGTCCTTTCTCCATTAGGCCAATTCTGCCTTTCAAGGCAGTCTTCTCCTTATTGGTTTTTTGAACCTCTTTTACCATTTGACCTACTCTGTTTTTTAAGGTGTTATTTTCTTCAGTTTATTTTCTCCTTTACTAAGTTGTTGATATAATTTTCATGATTTTCTTCCATCACTCTCATTTCTCTTCTCAGTTTTTCCTCTACCTTCTTACTTGATTTTCAAAAAAAAATTTTGAGCTCTTCCATGGTATGAGACAAATTCATATTTTTCTTTTTTTATTTTCCTCTCTTTTTCATTTTTTAGTTTCTATCATTCATTTCCACAGGGTTTTGAGTTATAAATTTTCTTCCCATCTTTCCTTACACATCACCGCAAAACAGCAATCCCACTAAATATCCCCTCCCCCAATCTGCTTTCTCCCATATCTTCCCCCATCCACCCTCCAACATTCTAGTAGGGCACTGTGGATCTCTATGCCCCAGTGCCTGTATATCTCATTTCCCAGTTACATGTAAAATAATAATGATAATTTGTGTACATATTTTTAAACATCTGATTTTAAAACTTTTGATTCCAGATTCTTTCCCTTCCTCCCTCGTCACCCACCCTCACTGGGAAGATATGTAATTCAATATAGGTTGTACATGTGTAGCTACGCAAAACATTTCCATAGTGGATATATTGTGAAAGACTGACTATATTTCCCTCCATCCTATCCCATTGCCCACTTGTTGTATTCTCTACTTTGATCCTGTCCCATTTCAAAAGTGGGTGCTTCCAACTTCCCTCCCCCCAAGGCTGCCCTCCCTTTCTTTATCTCCCCTCTCTTCCCCCTCCCCTCTACTCTCCTATAGGGTGAGATACCCTATTTAGTGTATATGTCATTCCGTCTCTAAGCCAAATTCAATGAAAATAAGTTTGACTCATTCCCTTTTGCCTTCCTGTTCTTCCCCTCCATTGTAACAATTATCCCTTGCCTCTTCTACATGAGATAATTTACCCCATTCTGTCTTTCCCTATCTGCTCTCATTATATTCCTCTCTCACCCCTCAATTTCACCTTTTAAGTATCATCCCTTCCCATTCAACTGATCCTATGCCCTCTGTCTACGTATACCTGTAGACATATATACACATACTCACCTATGTATTCATATACCCATATACCCTCCTATATAGACATATATATGTATACATATATATGTGTATATATGTATATGTGTGTATATATATGTATATACCTATACATATATATGTACATTTCTATTCCCTTCAACTATTCTCATACTGAAAAAAGTTTCATCATTTACAATTATCATTTTTCCATACAGTAATATAAATACTTCAACTTTGATAAGTTTCTTATGATTTCTTTTCCCTGTTACCTTATCATGCTTCTCTTTCTTCTTGTATCTGAATGTCAAATTTTTTATTCAACTTTGGTTTTTTCATCAAGAATGCTTGAATGTCCTCTATTCCAATGAATGACCATATTTTCCCCTAGAACATGATACTAAGTTTTGCTGGGTAGGTGATTCTTGATTTTAATCCCAGCTCCTTTGACCTTTGGAGTATCATATTCCAAGCCCTTTGATCCCTCAGTGTAGAAGCTGCCAGGTCTTCAGTTATCCTGATTGTGTTTCCACAATACTGAAATTGTTTCTTCTTGGCTGTTTGTAATATTTTCTCCTTGATCTGGGAACTCCAGAACCTGGCTATAATATTCCTAAGAGTTTTCTTTTGGGGATCTTTTTTAGGATGTGATCTGTGGATTCTTTCAACCCCTATTTTGCCCTCTGGTTCTAAAACATCAGGGCAATTTTCCTCGAGAATTTCTTGAAGGATGATTTCTAGGTTTTTTTTGTGATCATGGCTTTCAGGTGTAGGACCCAGCTCCACTCTCCCCTTTCCTCTTTGATTTGTCACTTTGCCCTTCCTGAATGTCAGACACAAATCCACTCATCCTTCCTTGTTGTAAAACAGGCAGCCCAACCTTTCCTTCATTGATTTGTAAAACAGAGAACTCCACCTTGCTTAATCTGTAAACAGGCAGACCCCCACCCTTTGCTTACCCTTGATTGATCTGTGGGTGGGAGTCCCAGCCTAGGGTTTGGTGTCAGCAGGAATACTGACCAATCACTAATTGTAGTTTCAAGTGTACACTGACCAATCATTGGAGTTTCAGCTTACATCACTGTAGTTTCAGCTTAAGTAACCTGGCTATGGAACCTCTATAAAACCTGTACACTGTCTGTGCAAAATTGCTGTCTGATTTGGGTGACCATGTACCCCGACAGTCCCATGGTGTTCCGCGGTAATAAAATCCACTTTTTAAATTTAATCTTGGGGATCTTCTGTCTCGTTTTTATTAAGGTACAACACAGGGAGTCCAATAATTTTTAAATTATCTCTCCTGGATCTATTTTCCAGGTCAGTGGTTTTCCCAATGAGATTTTTCAACATTGCCTTCTATTTTTTCATTTGTTTGGATCTGTTTAATAGTATTTTGGTTTCTCATAAAGTCATTAGGTTCCATTTGCTCCAATCTAATTCTGAAGGAATGATTCTCTTCAGTGAGCTTTTGAGATTCTTTTTCCATCTGGCAAATACGGCTTTTTAAGGCATTCTTCTCCTCGTTGCCTTTTTGGCCTCTTTTGCCATCTGAGTTAGTCTATCCTTTAAGGTGTTATTTTCTTCAGTCAGGCTGTTGACTCTGATTTCATAATTTTCTTGCATCATCCTCATCTCTCTTCCCAATTTTTCCTCCACTTCTCTTATTTGATTTTCAAAATTGTTTTGGAAGGATTTCTTGGAAGCTTTTGGTGCATGAGTTCTGACTTCATTGTCTTCCTCCTGTCCCATCCTTTGATCCTTTTTGTGCCCAAAATAGGAGTGTAAAGTTGGGTTGCTCTGCTTGCTTTTCTTCCCTCATTTGCTCATGTTGCCATTCAATTACTTGACTTTTCAGCCTTTTGCCACAGTAGAACTCTGCTACCAGAAATGGGAGCTTTTTCCCAAATGCTGGGGTTTTCACAGCTACTGGAGCTATTAGTTGGGTGCCCTCTCTGAAACCTCCACATGCTCTGGCAAACTGTTCACACACCTCAGGTCCTCTATCTAGAACAGTGATCCAGATCCAAGCAGGTTAAAGCAAGAGTGATTACTCCTCAGACTGGTCTCTTGGTCCCCCTACACTCTGCAGGCCAGGAGCTCTGAAACAGCCATGTGGTGGCCAGCTGCACAGCCATGGAGTCTCAGCTACTTCTCACCCCAGGGCAAATAGCAGACCACACCCCTGAATTCCCAGGCCCCCAAGTCCACATTGCACTGACCTCTCACTTTGTACTTAGCATCTATGGGTTGATAATTCTAGATACCTCCACAGCTGCTTGCTGGTCAGGCCTCCCTGAGGCTAAAACCTCTAGCTCCTGTGGGGCTGGGCTAGGCTCCCAACATGCTGAGCTGGCTGCTTGCTGCCAGGCTGTCCCAAGCAGGAGGTTAGCTTCTCTGTGTCATTTTGTTGGTTCTGAAGCTCCAAAGGTTGTTTAGAGTCATTTTTCACATGAATTGGAAGAGGTGGAACCTGGAGCCATGCAGAAGTCCTGTTTCTACTCTGCCATCTTGACTCTGCCCCCAATTCATATTTTTCTTGGAGGCTTTGGATGTAGGAGCTTTGACTTTGTTATCTTCTTTTGAGTCTGTATTTTGATCTTCCTTGTCACCATAGCAATCTTCCATGGTCAGAAGTTTTTTTTGTTGTTTGCTCATTTTTCCCAATCTATTTCTTGACTTTTACGCTTTGTTAAGATGAGGCTCTGCTTCCAGGGTGGTGGGCTCACTGTACCAAGTTTCAGGCTTCTAGGTACCTGTAAGTTTTTAGTTCTTCCAAAGTGGTATGATCTAAGGAGACGTGTGTTTACTACTCTCCTGGCCTGTTCTCTTATCTGTGAGTGATCACAAGCACTCTTTTCTGCCCTGGAACTCTGATGAAGGTCCCTGCTCCACTGAAGCTATAAGCTCTGCTGTACTAGTGCTCTTCCTCAGCCTGGGACGGCCATCTAGGACTGTGACCCAGATCTGAGTATGGCAAAGTAACAGAATTCTGCGTCAGGCTGGCAAAGAGACCCTTATAATCTTCTGACCAGTTGTTTGACTGCCTAACTGTCTGTGGAGTGAGAGCTTTGGAAGCAGCTGCTGCTGCTGCTGCTGCTGCTAATTCAGTGACTCCCAAGTCCTGGTCCAGGTTTTGGGGAGCTGGTCTGTGCTGGCATGCCCTGCATTGGACTATGCTCCACTCTTATTCGGGTGCAACAGACCTTTCCTACTGACCTTAAAAGTTGTCTTTGGAAAATTATTTTTCCCTGTCTTTTTGTGGGTTCTGTCACTCTAGGAATTGTTTTATGGCATTACTTAAAGGTGATTGGAGGAGTTCTGGGGAGAGCTCAAGCGAGTCTCTGCCTTTTCTCCATCATCCTCCACTCCCTGAAGTCTTGACCTTCTTTTACTCAGTAATCTTCCAACCAGGAATTTTACAGATCACAATGTCAGAAGGTTCTCTGTTCAGGCAGCCTGTCATCAAACTTAGAGGTCAATACAGAAATGGAAGAAACCCAGAGGTACACAATGAACTCTCAATTATCTCTGGGCAGTCTTTAGTTTCTGGATTATCTGAGTCATTCATTAATTTACTGTGTTTCCCTTCTCTACATGAACATTGTACTTCTCATCCAAGAGTGAAACAGAGATGGACAGCAAACTTAAATTCTGCTCTTTGACTATTGGAAATGCCTTACTTATGCTTGACTAACTTGTTTAATAAAGTACTTATTAGAGCCCTTTTTTTGGCATAGAACTGTGTTTAGTAATAGGAATACAAAGAGGAAAGTATGATAGTCTCTACTTTTAAGAAGATACCACTTTAATAGGAAGATACAATAAATATGGAAGATTTCAATTAAAAGGATCACTGGAAAGGCCTTTAGGGTGCAATGGGCAAAGCAGATGGTAATTCATCTTCTTTAGTATCTTTTCCAACAATAAAACCATATATATTTCTGATGCTGAGTCATTTGCTGATGCCAAGGACTCTGATGATGAGTATTTTATTTTCCAAGACTTCAATAGTTGTGGCTGCTGAAAAAGTAGGCCTACAATACTCACAGAGATAGTAGCCAAGGATGCACGTCCATATGGGTTGCTTCCCTGGATAACTGGGGGTCAATGATCAAAGTTCTTTGCTTTTCCCAGTGCTCTTGCCTTACTTGCTGATGGATGGCAGTTGGGTGCATCCAGCACTGAGTGGAAAAAAGATATAAATCAATGGTTGGCAAAAATCTTATTGATTATCTATGGATTTAAATTACTCCATTCAATAACAAATATTTATAAATTAAATTATTGATGTCCCTCTGACCATAAAATTTAGATCAGCTTATATTAAACATTGACAGCTCTTATTTTACATACAATCCAATAATGGTAAAGTTCTGACTAATCCTTCTATTCCAGAGTATATATGAAGAAGATATTAATCTAATGGTTTTTCTTTCTTTATCATGGGGTAAAAAGATAAAATATTGGAAAGAACCTTGGAGTTCATCCAGTCCAACCCCAATATTTTATAGATGAAGAAACTGAGGCTCAAGGTTACATACAGACTGGGCAGCAAAGTTGAGAAGTGGTCTTTCTATCGCAGTGCCTCCCCAATCTGTAGTTCCCTCTGTGGAAATGTTTCCCACAGTTGCTCAGATATAAGCACATCAAGTCATTTCAAGAAACCTGCATTGTTGCACAGCTTTGTTTTGATGCTTTGTCTGTTGTTCCAGGTTAAAGGGAAGTGGGCAAGAGGTTAGACTGAGGAAGGAATAGGGTTGGGGGAAGCGAAGTCTCAGGAATTTTCCCTTAATTTGGAGAAACTTACTAAATTCTGAAAGGGGACACTCTAGCCAGTTCACATTGTATTCTATTCTTGGCTAGAACAATGAGAGTTTCCTGTGAGAATTTTCAGTTCACCTTAATTCCAGGACTGCATGATAATCACAACCATAATTAAAAAAAACTCACATTTCTGTAGTGCTATAAGGTTTACAAAGCACTTTCCTGAGCGTATCCTTGAACAACAAAGGCTGGGGGGAATTGAGGAACTATGATTAACTTGCAGAGCCACCCGGTGCTAACTTTAGGCCAAAAGACACTGAAGCACTGAGTTTAAAGAAATTCAGATGGCAGATCTAAAATGAAACACACATCCTTATTCTCTCTTTTGTATATTCCAGGTGTCCTATCACTTTTGACCTGAGATGGTGGATATCCCAGACAGCCCTCATTCATCTCAGAGTTTCTCTCTATCTAGTTGTCTCCTCCTCCTTCTCTATCTCATGGAGCTGAATGCGGGTAAGATTTGTCATTGTCACAAAACAATCTAAATACCACTCCACCATTTTGTCATAGTTTTGAAGAGGGAAGGGTGATAAGGAGGGGGGGAGGGTAAGTGGTTCTGCCAGGGATACCTCTCCTGGCATCCAGTCTGGAAGGAATTCACCAGGCTCAAGCAAACTTTGAAGCCGAAATTGTAAAGTTTATTGTTACCCTGTAGAGAACAGCGGGCTAGATTCTTATGGAACCTGCAAACTCGCAGAGGCCGCAGGCATAGTTTTAAGGGGTCAATTATGCTACCTAGGTGAGTAAGGGTGGGATCAGGGAGGAGTTAAGGAGTGGTCAGTGCTCAAAGGACCATACACTTTTAATATCAGCTGCGCAGGTGTATTGCCCATGATTCACTGGGAAATAGCTCAAGCGGGGCTAGCTGGAGGTGTGGTTTTAGGCCTGACATGTCACTAAAGAGTGCCCAGTCTGCCTCCCACCAAGGTCATCAGAGACAGTGTGGGTATATAATTGACTAAGGAGTTACCCTATAGATAAGGTATTGAAGAATTTATGGTGGGGCTGGCCACTCTAACTAAGGGAGATAACATTTACATAACTTATTGTTTCAAGCAGAGATAAACAGGTCATGAGTTTTTGCTGGGCAGAGTGCTGGAAGGGGGAAGGGGCAGAGTCAATGCTCTGAGTCTGGGGGGGTGGAAATGTGATCTTACAGACTGCTTTTACAAATTGATTTTACAGACATAGATCCCAAAGCACCCCATTTACAAACTGATGTTACAGATTGATACTACAGACATATATACATCACAAGGACCCCATCATTCCCCCCTTAAACAGATGGCACCCAAAATCATTTGGGGACAAGGGGCGATGGTCTCAGCTTCCTGAACTGCTTCTCCTGGGAAGGGGCGTAGAACTGTCCCTGCCTCACAGGGTTCCATCGTTCAAGGGGTGGGGTCTATGGCCAATGTCCGAATCTGGCTGATGCTAGATCCAAGGGGTGATGAGTAGCAGCCTCGGGCAATGTTGGGTACTCAGTCCCGAGCAATCATCTGCAGATGGAAAGCACTGAGCCTAGAAGAGATAAACCTAGCAAGGAGGTTAAGCAGGCAAGAGCCAAAAATAAGTAAGAGAAAATTGACCAGAAATGGGGTGAGGATGGGCTAGCATAAGCCATTACTCAGACTATTTCACTTTCCTTCATATTTCTACATACTACATATTCTTTTACCAACATAACTGTACTGCCTTTAACAAAGGAGGTTCCTGACTAGGTTACTTAAGCTGAAATTACAGTGATGTAGGCTGAAACTCCAATGATTGGTCAGTGTACACTTGAATTTCCCACTGGTGGGGAAACCCTAGGCTGGGTCTCCCACCCACAGATTAATCAAGGGCAAGCAAGGGGTGGGGGTTCTGCCTGTTTACAGATTAAGCAAGGTGGAGTTCTCTGTTTTACAAATCAATTAAGGGAAGGTTGGGCTGCCTGTTTTACAAATCAAGGAAAGGGTGAGTGGATTTGTGTCTGACATTCAGGAAGGGCAAAGTGACAAATCAAAGAGGGAAGGGTAGAGTGGAGCTGGGGAATGATGGGGATTGTGGGGGGCCTCGCAAGGAGGTAAAAGGGGAATCAGGGAGAGGATCGGATAGTCTTAGCTTTAGGGGGTGCTCGTGGACTTCTGTTTTCCATTCTGAGGTGACAGCAGGCTTCACTCTGGTGTAATGTTGTCATGTGGGGATAGAGTCCACTTTGACAGCAGTAGGTGTAGTGGGGATCATGATGTGTGGTCCCTTCCACCTCTGCTCCAGACCATGAATTTCTTTTTACCAGCACAGAATCCCCAGGTTGAAACAGGTAAGCTGAGGCAGAACTCCGGATCAGGATCGGGATCAGGAGAGCTGAGGGAAGGAGTTTTTTTTCTGAATCGCCTGCAGACCCTGAAGGAACTTGATAAGGGAAGAGTTAGTGATTTCAGCTTTTAGGTCTTCCCCGATTAGAGGAAGAATGGGTGGTAATCTTCCATATGTTAGGGAATGGTCTGGACTTTCTCAGCCTTGAGTTCTGAGCTCTGAGAAAATTTCAGATGCCGGCTGCTCGAGGAAGTCAAAACTGAGAATCCAAGGACCTAATCATCTCCCCCTTAAACAGTTGAGACCCAAAATCATTTGGGTAGATCTATGTTTCATAGGAAGCTGGGTACACAGATTATATATACAGTATACAGTATACAGTGAATACAGATTCACTCAGGAAGAAAGATAATTCAGAAATTGAATCCTTAACATACATTCAGTTACAAATGTTAACTTTTGCTTAGAGCATGAAACAACTACAAATTCAGATCAAAATAGCCAGATCTCTTCTGTTTTCACAACTCATTACGTTAGTTTAGCAATAAATTTCTCTTGCAAATGAAAGTTTTAATAGGCCTCTTAAAATGACACTAGAGATTTGAAAATTTCTTCTGAAAGTATTTTCCCTTCTTTTAAAACAGTTTCAAGATTTATAATTGATCACTAAACTTTTATGAAGAAAGTTAGTTGAAAACTTTTTAAAAATGATCTTAAGCAATTTGCATACTTTCTGCACATGTTCCAATTCCAAATGAAAAATATTAGATTTTCCAGTAAGCTTACACGAAAGAACCCATATCTGTTACTGACTACTTGCTCTGATCATGGAAACTTGCTATAGAAGGAAAAAAGCAGGGACATGTGACATCCCAAATATGACAGGATAAAACATCCTTGACTATGTTTAAATTCAGGTAAAGTCACAGATATCCAACCATGCAGTATCTGTTCCATCTTATAGCTAGACTCAGGAATAGGTGGGAAACATTCCTTTTCAAAGGAATTCCATGGGTAAACTGAGCCAGGAGGGATCCCATCCCAGACAGAGGCTAAGATTGTCCCTTCGGCCTTTACCAAATGTAGACTTCTACCTATCGGCAGTACAGGACCACATTCCCTCTGAGTAGCTTGTGGCATTTTCTCCGAGATACTGATTTAATGCAGACAACTATACCCAAATTCAAACTCAAAATAAAATTTAGTTATGGTCCCAAGTGCCTTTTACCTTAAACAACAAGCTTCGCCAATCACAGCTTAGAGCTAGTTAGTTATTTTTATTTTCATGGAGCTGCACTAAGCAATGATGATTCATCAGGTCTCACAAATGTAAAGAATTCCATTTACCATCTTTCCTTCTGAAATCTAAAAGCCAATTGATAGAAATCCTTCTAATCTTTGCAACTTCTTAGCAAGTTAGGTTCATTTAAAACTACACTTAAATAAATTCCTTTCACAGGCTGAATGACCTTGCCTAATAGAGATAGTTTTTTAGGGGATTTGGCAGTTTTACAACATAAGGAAAATTTATATGAGTTCTAAGGAGGAGAGACTGGGGGAAGGGTTAATAATGATGCCACTGCTTAGCCAATTCTCATACAAGCAGGAGGACTGTTCAGAATGGGCAGAACTAGTCAGAATAAAGTTTTCATCCAATCTCCTCCTTTCCACATACAGTAATCAATTGAAAATTTTAAGTTTTAACATGAAAACAGTAGCCAAAATAACTTAGTTAACAATCTTACAAGTTTTAAACAGTCTTAACTGAAACTTCCTTTTAAACAAAGACAGACTTGGAAGCTTATGATTTCCCAAAATACAATACTCCGAGACTTTTAAGAAAAGCTGCTTCTTATACAGCATAGATAATACAACTTTTTACCAGTAACAATATCATAAACAATTATCATGTTCTTAAATTTGAACTTTGAAATAAAAACAAAGAATTACCAATCTGGTGACCTTAAAAATCAAGTTTTTGAAGTTACACAGAACTAAAATTTTCTTGTTGCCACACACCTGATCAACTTATCACTAAAATTAATTACATTCTGGAATCTCACATAGATGGTGAATGTGGTGATCCATAAACCTTCAAATTAACATAAATACATCCTTAGATGAAGCAAGCTTGAAAACCACATCCCTATATTTTCCTTTCCTTTTTTTCCCAAGTTTCTCATTTGCTCAATAAGAATTCTACAAAATGCCTTTCCAATTCCCTGTGTACATTCACTTCATCATTAGTTATGTGGAAACTATAACTTTAAGTCACTGCATATTTCCAGAATAGCCAAAAAGTTAAATGAACAATCAGCTATCACAGTGAATATCAGCAATTATTACTACTTATTTGTATCCCAAATATAACAGCTTTAAATTGTCAGGTCTTATAACATAAAAAAAAATCCAATTCACATGAAATAAACATAAGACAGGATTAGCAGAACTGATAAAGTACCATAGCTGGTTTTACAAAACTTTTCTCCATCTTTTAGTTTCAACAAAATTCAGATTGAAAATTGCTTTATCTAACAACATTTCTGGCTCACAATGGTCACTCAAACTTTTACAGTATAAGAGGATTTTACAATTTAGAGATACCATAATAACACAATGACATTATGACATTAATTGCATTTCCAATTCATCACATACAAAAATTACTGGTAGAAAAATTGGGCTTACCAAGTACAGAGGCTTTTCTTCTCTCCCCACAACTGCAGAGCCTGATTGAGGACCCAGGCGTTTCAAAGGAGAGAGGGTCATCCTCATGCCTGGAGGTGTAGGCTTTGGGGTACCCAGGGGTGTTGCCAGGCCCCTCAATATAGCTGCAGCTCCCCCTTCTTTTTCAAGTGGGGGAGCTTAACTCAAATTCCCTATTCTTTAGCACATTTTTCTTTTTCTTCTAGAATGAAAGACTTTAATAAATTTTTGTAAAATGTTTTCAGCGATTTAACTTTTACTCCAATAAACTTTAATTTATGTGTCCACTCCTTATAAAACCTTTGAAAGTGATATCTTTGACCTCTCCAGCAAGTGATATTGGGGGGGGGGGGGCGCCTTCCCCCTTTCTCACTACTAGAGAACCCAAAAGAAAATTCACTTTTTCTTATCAAATCTTAGAAAATATTCCAATTTGCCTAAATGCCAAATAGTAAAATGAATTCTGACTTATCTTTAGCATTAAATTAGGAGTGATACTTTTTTACTTCTCACATGAATTCAATTGACTTACAGTTTTATTTTAATAAAACTTTAATAAACTTTTAAAAAAAAACTTTAATAAAACTTTTAGGTAGAGGCAGGAAATAGTTAAATTTTCGTCTGCCTGCCTCTTTGATTTGAGGGGAGAAGATTCCCTCATTATTTCTTATTGCCTTCTCTTCACTCCACTTGGCCAGAGTGGAATGAAGAGGAGATTTTCAAACTTTTAAAGATCTTAAAACTTCTGTTCACACTTCTCAATACCAAATACCATCTCTATCTTAACTTCCTACCCATGCTTCTTCCTTTGCTACACGCTTAAACTTTCTTGCTTTATAAACCTAAACAAGGCAATATTTACCTCTCTTTTCTCTTCTTCTCCAGCCTGCATTCAGCATCAGTGAAGGGAGGAGGGAGAGAGAGCTAAGAGCGTTCCAAAGGAAGGTCCGGCAGTCCAGCTGCAGTTTAAACCTTCCATGTTAGATTACACACTCACTCATTCACACAGACACACAGAAAAACAGAACAGAGAGAGAAACTGACAGGAACGTTCCAAAAGCTCACAGAGGATTGTTAGAAATCCCCAGGCACAAATCATATTTGCTTGGCTTCCAGATAGATGCTAATGGAGGCCAGGTACAAATCATATTTGCTTGGCTTCCAGATAGGTGCTAATGGAGGCCAGGTAAGACTTGCTTTAAGATAATCTAGGCTCAGATCCCCGAACGTAGGGGGAAACACTGGCCCATCCTTCCTTCTTGGGGTTGTGAAGACCGAGTTTTTCCAACTGCTCAAGAGACATCCCGGGAGGGAGTCTCGGGGTATGGAGAGAGACTGACCGATTGATCCTTTTCCTGCCCTGACACCAAAATCCCTGTAGTCCAGCTTCAGCCCTGCGTCCAGGGAGAAGCTCTAGCCTACTTTTACAAAGTAGACGAATACCCAAAGCATCCCGGGGATGAGAGCGTCCTCTGTCCCGAATCGGGAGCGAACCCAGGGTCTTACAGACCCACACCGGCCTGGCCCAGACCAGAGCGTCCCCACAAGCCTTCTTAGGGCTTGTGGAGGTGAACCCAACTACAGGGAGAGGGGGGAGTTTAAAGGATAAAAGCTTGAGACCTCAGACTTTGTCCCTGGTGGTCGCCATCTGAAGAGGGAAGGGTGATAAGGAGGGGGGGGAGGGTAAGTGGTTCTGCCAGGGATACCTCTCCTGGCATCCAGTCTGGAAGGAATTCACCAGGCTCAAGCAAACTTTGAAGCCGAAATTGTAAAGTTTATTGTTACACTGTAGAGAACAGCGGGCTAGATTCTTATGGAACCTGCAAACTCGCAGAGGCCGCAGGCATAGTTTTAAGGGGTCAATTATGCTACCTAGGTGAGTAAGGGTGGGATCAGGGAGGAGTTAAGGAGTGGTCAGTGCTCAAAGGACCATACACTTTTAATATCAGCTGCGCAGGTGTATTGCCCATGATTCACTGGGAAATAGCTCAAGCGGGGCTAGCTGGAGGTGTGGTTTTAGGCCTGACATGTCACTAAAGAGTGCCCAGTCTGCCTCCCACCAAGGTCATCAGAGACAGTGTGGGTATATAATTGACTAAGGAGTTACCCTATAGATAAGGTATTGAAGAATTTATGGTGGGGCTGGCCACTCTAACTAAGGGAGATAACATTTACATAACTTATTGTTTCAAGCAGAGATAAACAGGTCATGAGTTTTTGCTGGGCAGAGTGCTGGAAGGGGGAAGGGGCAGAGTCAATGCTCTGAGTCTGGGGGGGTGGAAATGTGATCTTACAGACTGCTTTTACAAATTGATTTTACAGACATAGATCCCAAAGCACCCCATTTACAAACTGATGTTACAGATTGATACTACAGACATATATACATCACAAGGACCCCATCAGTTTCACAATTCTCTCTTCTTCCATTCCCCTGCCTAACAGCTCAAAGTTAGGATGGTCTTCAGAACTGAAGTTTAATGAGTGCCTCATTCACTGTACAGAAGTGTGGGAGTCAGCAAGTCTCACTTAGGACATTTATATCGGTATTACAATCTATGACCATCCTTAACTAGCCCTTATTGGGCAAAAAGTTGGCTAAATCATATATTTGGCTGATGTATTGGTTAAATTATATATTTATTCTGTAATCTGACCTTTCCATTGCCCTTATCAGTGGGCACATGGTTAGAAAGACATAAGTCTTTCTAAAATCTAGAGCTGGAACATCATCATCTATTCCATCTCATCTCAGTCATCATCTATTCCAGGGGACAAGAAACTATGGTCTGAGAATTTTTTTTTTTTTGCTTTTTGGAGGGCAATTGGGGTTAAGTAACTTGCCCAAGGTCACACAGCTAGGTTTTTTTTTTGTTTGTATGTGCACTAAGTGTCTGAGGTCGGATCCGAACTCAGGTCCTTCTGACTCCAGGGCCAACACTCTACTCACTGCGACACCTAGCTGCCCCAGTCTGAAAATTTTTATACCACCCACAGCCTAAAAATTTACATTGGTGTAAATGACTGGGGGGAAGAAGGGGAGTGGATAGAACCCCAAGCTTGGAGGCAGTAAGAGTAATCTTCCTCAGTTCAAATCTGGCCTCAGACACTTACTAACTGTATGACCCTAGGCAAGTCATTTAACTGTTTGTCTCAGTTTCCTTTTCTGATCTTCCCTTAAGAAGGAAATGGAAAATCATTCCAGTATTTTTGCCAAGAAAACCCCAGTCATGAAGAATCCAGTATGATTGAAAAATGACTGAACAACAACAAGAAAAATTTATACACAAATATAAGACAAAGATTTGGTCCCTGGGTCATAATTTGTTAATTTCCCATCTGGTCCAACTTTCCTCTTGAGGAAACTGAGACCCAGAGATATAAATTATTTGCCCCAGGACATGAAGGAAGGAAATAATGGAACTGGGATTTGAACTGAGGTGTTTTAACTCCTGAAACTGGTATTCTTTTTACTATGCCACATGACTCTATTTTTTCCCCTGTTAGAAACCTGATTAATAAATTCACACTAAAATTTTAGTGATTAACAATCATTTAATATCATCAAACAATTGTCCATTAAATTATGAACAACTTTAATCCCAGCAACTCATGCTTCACCTGTGTAAAAATATGCCCATGCATGAAATGATAGGTCTTTTAGAATTATCAAATGATGCTACTTTTAACAAGATGAGTGACATTATAATAAAGGTTAAAGTTTAAGACTAGTAACCCTCAAGTTACACCATGAAAACAACCTTCCCCTCTCTTCCCTCAATTAAATACCTAATTGCATATGGCATTGTGCTTGGAGTTATATGGAACAAATTGCTTGATGTAAGCTTCCTAGGTGCTCAGTTTATGAAAAAAACACCATGATACAGAGAGATAGATGGGATACCTACAAACTGTTAAAATATATACCACCCAGGAACATGCCAGACAAGCTACTCCAAGTTCAACATACTCTGAGGGTCCACATTCACATGAAACTCTAGTTCACAAGCCTCTAATGATGTCTTTATTTTTACCATTTAGCCAGAGGACACAATTAGTTAAAGAACGAAATAGCATAGTAAGAAACTGGAAATAGAACTTGCCCCCTATAATGTCCCTATTGCATTCTTTCAGAAACATTTTAGGGGTTTCCCTTTCAACAAAACACTAAGGACTATCTGAGTCTCCTATTTTTCTCAAATCCGAGAAATTATTTTTGGTCATATAAGAAAATGAACAGAAGGAGAAAAGAAAAGGAAGAAACCACCTTAGGTAGTTCAAGGCATGGCTATCAATCTTATATTCTAAACTCTTACTTTTATCATGTATATAGGATGATATGAGAAAGGAATAGGCAATTATAGCACCCACCATATACCAACAACTATACTCAGTGATTTACAAATACCATCAGGTAGGTGCTATTCTTATCCCCATTTTATAATTGAGGAAACTGAGGCAATCAGAGATTAAGTGACTTGCCCAAGGGCACATAGCTAGTATCTGAGATCAGATTTGAACTCAAATCTTCCTGATTCTAGGTCTAGCACTATACCTATACCACCAAAAGCTACCTAACCATATATCTCAAGCTAAAAGAGACCTCAGAGGCCTCCTAATCTCTCATTTTACAGATAAAACAATTCAGGCTCAAGGATTTGTCCAAAATTACAGGGTTAGTAAGTGTCAGAAGAGGATTTAAACCTAGACTCTCTGAACCCAGAGCCAATGCTTTTTCCATTGTACCTGGAATGAAGGTATGTAGTTAGCAACAAATTTCAAGCCACATACAAATAAAAAATACTAAACACACTAAGAAAAAAAAAATAGTTATATTATATGATTGAATTCTGGGATTCTGCTGGTTTTGGACAAAGAGGAATTAAAGAAAGTCATAAAATCTCTTCTTGTAGTTCTGGGAAGGTTTCTTGTAGGAATAGAATATCAGGACATACATCTATTGAAGATTCAGAGTATGTTGGCTGATGATCTAAGTAATATTGGAGAATAGTAGAGAAATAGGAGCTATGATCTTTGCACTCATGGAACCTACACCCCATAGCATTTGGGAGAAGCATGCACACTGTCCTGTTCCCCATACCCTACATGAAAAAAAATGTAAATTAATTTGCAGCCTAATTCTAGTCAGTCCCCTGGTCATTTTTGCTTGATATTGGAATGAAATGATTCTTGTAATTCATTCAACAGTTAACAAAAGTAGTTTTACAATCTTGGTGGAAGGGGAAGGAAAAGGAAAAAAGTAGTTATATAACTAAACAGGTTTTACAAATATCATTTCATTTGATCCTCACAGCAATCCTGAAGGGAAGGTCCTATTATTATTCCTATTTTTTACCGATGAGGAAACTGAAGCAAAGTTTAAGTGACTAGGATATTCAACAAGGATATAATGCATTGAGAAGACCCTGAGTTGGTTCAGCTGAGTAAAGCAAATGTGTATGGAGTTCCTCATGGCTGTTTTGTACTCAGCAACCAGGAAGTGATGTCAATAATCTGGGTCATTAATCCCTCAAACCAATCAAGTCTCAAAATGGATTCAATGTCTTTTAAGGAAAAATTGCTCCTACTAGAGGATGTCAAGTGCCAAGAGAACACAAATTAAATGAGTGATTGGTACAATTCATAGGGGTATCTTCTTAAAGGTGGGGTTTTAGTTTGGAATTAGGGAATGTTAAAAAACTGAAAGAAACAGGTTGGTGAAAAGATGAAGAGGAGCACATTCTAGGCAGAGGAATGACCTGTGGGAAAACATGGATACAAGAATAGGCAAATTACGTTCCAGGGACTGGAAAAGCAAGTTGACCTGACTGGAGCATAGGGGGTATCTTTGGGCATCTTAACAGATGAATCAAGGGAAAAAACCCGGTGGAAAGTTCTAGATGGCTAGATTAAAGTGTTTGGATTAGATACCTTGTGAATTCTTAGGTAGAGGAGAGGCATGATAGAAATGGTATTTGAAATTTTTTAAAGCACTTGTGTGATGGCTTCTTTATTGCAGAAGATGGATTGGTGATTGGTCATAGAGAGCCAATTCTGGCCATGGTTGGGGAGGAGGTGGAGTTTCCCTGCTACCTACCTTCCAAAATGAATGCAGAACACATGGACATACGCTTTTTTCGGAATAAAGTCTCTGAAATTGTCTTTATCTACCAAGATAAGCAGAACCTATTGAACAAACAAATGGTAGAGTACCAGGATCGAGCACAATTAGTAAAGGATTACATCCAGGAAGGGAGTGTGGCCCTGCGCCTCTTCCCCATTATCCCTGCCGATGAGGGTCAATATGGATGCCTCTTTCAATCTGAGGACTTCTCCGGCAATGCTACCTGGGAGCTGGAAGTTGCAGGTAGGTGATTAATTTTCCTTGAAGAGGGGGACAGAACGATAGAAATTGCTTTGAAACTCTTTTGAATGGGAGCTAGGTTGATCAAGAAGATATTTACTGCCACTAAATACAAAAATAGGACTCTCAAGAAATATAAGACATTCTCCTAAGTCTTAGGAAGGTGTGTTGAGGTCAGATTCAGGAGAGTGGTCAGGTGTGAAAGAATTCACTTCAACGTTCTCTGTAGCCTTTGGACCCAAAGAATGTTGGGGTGCTACCAGAAATGATGAGGAATAGACATGTGAGTCCTAGCGTCCTGAAAGGATTCACTCAGACAGTCTCCAAGTTAAAGAAAGGCATTTATCTCACCCCAAAATGCTCACATGTACATGCACACACACACACACACACACACACACACACACACACACACACAGTATGAGGTAAAACAATTACAAAGTAAAATGGACAGAAGAAGTGAACAAATTAATGAAAAATCAGTTATTAAGAGCTTATTCTGTGCCAGACATTGTGCTAAGCACTCTGGAAACAAATACAAACCAGAAAAGCAGTCCTTATACTCAAGAAGCTTAAATTCTAGCAGCAGAAGAAAATATATAGGACAGGCCTGCACAACTTACAGTGCACTGCTAGGGATTTCCTCACATGCAAAGGATGTTTTCCCCCACAATTTTTGCCCTGAAATCCTTTGGTTGCAAGTGGCTCCAGCACTTGAGTTGGACAGGCCTGACACAGGGGCATGATAGCTAGGAGGAGTGATTGGGACAGAGAAGCCAGAAGGATGGTGTTTGGAGTCATAGGGCATAGCTTTTCCAGGAATGGTAATATTTTGATTGTGGTTCTCAAAGCTAGAGGTAGAAAGGGAATAAGAAAGCATGCATGTATGATATAGAATGGCATGAAGTAGGTTGTGGGGAAGTAGGGTGGTGAGTCTGGCTCTGGGCAAAATAAGGTATTAAATGGAGGGAAGGCAGGGTCATGGCAGTTTGAAAATTACCAGGGGGTGGCTAGGTGGTGAAGTGAATAGAGCACCAGTCTTGGAATCAGGAGGACCTGAGTTCAAATCTGGCCTCAGACATTTAACACCAAAACTAGCTGTGTGATCTTGGGCAAGTCACTTAACCCCAATTGCCTTCCAAAAAGCAAATATATATATTACCAGGGATTGATGTGGTAGATCTGGGCAAATGCATTTGATAAACTAGTACAAATTGAATATGTTACTGTCGAGGAAGAAGTCAATGTTGCTTGGATTTCTTTTGTTCCCTCAGGGCTGGGCTCAGATCCACATATCTACTTTGAAGGTTTTGAAGAAGAAGGCATCCGGTTGAAATGTAGTTCCAAAGACTGGTACCCCAGACCAAAGGTGGTATGGAAAGATTATCAAGGGCAACAGCTACCCTCCCTGTCAGAAGCTATAACCCAGGATGATCAGGGACTCTTCCACTTGGAAATGTCTGTGGTGGTCAAAGAGGGGGCCCATAGCAATGTGGTTTGTTCCATCCAGAACACCCTCTTAGTCCAAAAGAAAGAATTTACAGTTCATATAGCAGGTCAGTGGAAAGAAGAATTTTTTTCTTAGTTGTTCTCATTTAATTAATATTTTTTCTTTTAAATTTTTTTCATTTAGTATTTTATTTTTCCCCAGTTACAGGTAAAACAATTTTTAACATTCCTTTTTAAAACTTGGAATCCTCTCCCTTCTTATCTCCCCACCCCTCCCTACCCTACCCATTGAGAAGACAAGCAATTCAATATAGATTATATCTGTGTAGTCATGTAAAACATATCCATGAGTCATGTTGTGAAAGAAAACATAGACAAGAAAAAAATCTCAAGAAAAATAAAGTTAAAAAAAGTATGCTTCAATCTATATTCAGATACTATCAGTTTTTTTCCTCTGGGAATTGATAGCATTTTTAATTATAATTCCTACAGAGTTGTCTTGGATTGTTGTATTGCTGAGAATAGCTAAGTCATTTACAACTGATCATCTTATGATGTTGCTGTTACTTTGTACCCAAAACATTTCACTTTGTATCAGTCCATACAAGTTTTTCCAGGTTTTTCTGAGAGCACCCTGCTCATCATTTCTTATAGTACAGTAGTATTATATCATAATCACATGCCACAATTTGTTCAGCCATTCCCCAACAGATGGGCATCTGTAGCAGCAAGCACCCTAGCATACCCAGGAGGGCTGCTAGCACAGGTTTTTTGATCTGCTTTTCTAAAGGAAAGCAACTCAAAAAGGGTTAACAATCTTACTTTAATCAATCAAACATATATCATTTACCTATTTCAGGGGAAAAAGTCAACACCCTGAACTTTGGAGAATACAAACAGAAGTTACAAGCAGACAAAAATATAGAGAAAATAACACAATTCAGCAGACAGGGCTTCTAGCTGTCTGACCATTACATCCATACCAAGTTAGTAACCAGAGAGAGAAGCACCAACAACTGGGTTTTCAAAGCCGAGAGGCTCAATGGTCTCATCTGGCCAAATCACACAACTCTTCCCAAAGTGAGCCCCAAAGCAAAACCTCACCTCAGAGATATACATAGCCTTCTCCAGGGTAAGAGAACATCACAAGCCTCATGACACACTTGACTACAAAGTAACAAAAGTTGTACCTTCCTGAAAACCAAGCCTCCTACCACAGGCTCCATGTGAGTACCTGCAGCCTGTTAGGGGGCAGAGTATATTTTCAAATCAGAAAAGGTCCTCAAATTCACCCAGGCCTATTAATGGGGCAGGGAAGAGCTTCAAATTTCTATCACCATTACAGAATCCCCTCAATTTCTAATTCTTTACCCCCAGAAAAGAGCTGCTATAAACATTTTTGTACTTATATGTCCTTTTCTTTTTTGTTTTTTATCTCTTTGGCGACACAGACCTAACAGTGGTGTTGCTGGTTGTAGCACCAACATAATATTCACAGTGCTGATGGCAACTAAGTTCTCAATTGCAAAATATGAACAGGATCTCCATATAGAAGACAAAAGCAAAATATTTATTCAGACACCAAATTCCAACACCAGGAAACTGAATCCATTATAGCAACAAAGTTAATATACCATAACACAGCAGGGAGCCACTCCATCCTTTAGCCTTCCCACAAACACTCATAAGCCTAACTGTCACAGCAGGGGGAAAACAAATACTCACAAGCCTATCCTTGGTTGGGTCCTTTCCTCCCTCCAACTCTAACTGCTCTGACTCTCAGCTTCCTGTGGGCTCTATTCCATCCTTCAGCAAGCTCTTCCCACCACAGGCTCCATGTGATTACATTCAACCTATTAAGGGGCAGGGAAGATCTTCAAATTCCCACTACCATTACACTAGTTCAAAGGGTGTAATGGTAGTATTTTTCCCACATCCAGTCCAATTTGTATTTCCCTTTTGTGTCCTATTAGCCAATCTAATAGTTGTGAGGTGGTACCTCAGAATTGTTTTAATTTGCATTTCTCCTATCAAAAGTGAATTGGAGTATTTTTCATATGGCTATAGATAGCTTTGATTACTTCATCTGAAAACTGATCATATCTTTTAGTCATTTATCAATTGGAGAATGGCTCTTATCTTTATATATTTGACATAGTTCTCTATATATTTGAAAAACGAGACCTTTATCAGAGAAACTTAATTCAAAATTTTTTTCACAGTTACTGTTTTTAACTGTATTTCCTCCATCCTATTTCCCTGACTCTGTTTATTCTATTCTCTCCTTCCTTTCACCCTATCCCTCCTCAAAAGTGTTTTGCTTCTGACTGCCTCCTCCCCCAATCTGCCCTCCCTTCTATCACCACCCCCCTTCTCTCATCTCCTTCCCCTCCTACTTTCCTGTAGGATAAGTAAGATAGATTTCTATACCCAATTGAGTGTGTATGTTATTCTCTGAGTCAATTCTTATGAGAGTAGGGTTCACTCACTTCCTCTCACCTTCCCCCTCTTTCTCGCCATTGTAAAGGTTTTTCTGGCCTCTTTTATGTGAGATAATTTATCCCATTCTACCTCTCCCTTTCTCTTTCTCCTAGTACATTCCTCTCTCACCCCTTAATTTTTTTAGATATCATTCTTTTATATTTACCTCACACCTGTGTCCCCTGTCTATATATACTCCTTCTAACTACCCTAATAATGAGAAAGGTCTTATAATTTACAGATATCATCTTTCCATGTAGGAATACAAACAGTTTAAACTTATTAAGACCCTTATGATCTCCCCTGTTTACCTTTTTATGCTTCTCTTGTGTCTTGTATTTGAAAGTCAAATTTTCTATTTGGCTTTGGTCTTTTTATTAGGAATGAGTGATTGAAATTCTTCTATCTCATTGAATGTCTATTTTTTTCCCTGAAGAATTATACTCAGTTTTGCTGGGTAGATGATTCTTAGTGGTAATTCTAGCTTCCAAAACCCAAAATATCATATTCTAAGCCCTTCAATTCTTTAAGGTAGAAGTTGCTGAATCTTGTGTTATCCTGACTGTAGCTCCACAGTACTTGAATTGTTTCTTTCTGGCTGCTTGAAATATTTTCTCCTTGATCTGGGAACTCTGGAATTTGGTTATAATATTCCTGGAAGTTTTCAATTTGGGACCTCTTTCAGCAGGTGATCAGTGGATTCTTTCAATTTCTATTTTGCCCTCTGGTCCTAGAATATCAGGGCAGTTTTCCTTAATAATTTCTTGAAAGATGGTGTCTAGCTTCTTTTTTTGATCATGGCCCTCAGGAAGCCTCTTTGACCATTGGGCCACTTGCAGCCCACAGGATTTCAGACAGCTGTCAGTTGGCCAGTGGCTACCAACCATGACTGATAATAGTTAGCTTCGATGGGTCATGTGACAGCCATTTGAAATCCTTTGGTAGGGCATATGTTGTGCAGGCCTGTTCTAGAATATCAGGGAAGTTTTCCTTGAAAATTTCTTGAAAGATGATGTCTATACTCTTTTTTTGATCATGGCTTTCAGGTAAATTATCTCCCCTAGATCTATTTTCCAGGTCAGTTGTTTTTTCAATGAGATATTTCACATTGTCTTCTATTTTTTTCATTCTTTTGGTTTTATTTTATTGTTTTTGATTTCTCATAAAGTCACTAGCTTCCATTTGCTCCATTCTAATTTTTAAGGAATTATTTTCATCAGTGAGCTTTTGGATCTCCTTTTCCATTTGGTCAATTTTTCTTTTTAACTTCATTGGCTTTTTGGACCTCTTTTACCATTTGGCCTAGTCTGATTTTTAAGGTGTTATTTTCTTTAGTGTTTTCTTGAGTCTCTTTTACTAGGCTGTAGACTTGTTTTTCATTATTTTCTTGCATCATTCTCATTTCTGTCCCAATTTTTCCTCTACCTCTCTTACTTGATTTTCAAAATACTTTTTGAGCTCTTCCATGGCCTGAGACCAATTCATATTTCTCTTGGAGTCTTTGGATGTAGGAGTTTTGACTTTGTTGTATTCTTCTGAGTATGTGTTTTGGTCTTCCTTGTTGCCATAGTGACTTTCAACAGTCAGATATTTTTCCATTGTTTGCTCATTTTCCAAGCCTATGTAGTTGACTTTTAATTCTTTGTTAAAGTAGGGCTCTGCTTCCAGGGTGGAGGGTGCATTGTCCCAAGCTTCAGAAGTTTTATGCAGCTGTTTTCAGAGATGCTTCTAGGAACCTATAAGTTTTCAGTTCTTCCAAGCTGGTATGATTTAAGGAGAGGTGTTTACTACTCTCCTGTCCTATGCTCTGGTCTTTGGGCAATTACCAGCACTCTTTTGCACCCTGGAATTGTGAGGAGAGTCTCCGCTCTACTGCTTCCACAAATTCTGCTATGCTTGTGCTCTTCCTAACTCTGGGACTGCCACCCAGGACTGCGACTGGGATCCAAGTATGGGCAAAGCAAGAGTCCTTCTTCAGCGCTAGCAAAAAGATCCCTATAATCTCCTTCTAACTAGTTGTTTGACCACCTTCCTGTCTGTAGGTTGACAGCTCTGGAAGCAGCTGTTGTCACTACCACTGCTGTTCCAGTGGCTCCCAAGGTCTGCTCCTAGTTTGCTGGGGCCAGAGTTGTGCTGGCACGGCCTATGCTGGACTGTCCTCCTCTCTCACCTTGATGCACCAGATCTTTCTTGCCAACTTTCCAAATTGTCTTGGGCTGGAAATTTGTTTCACTCTATCTTTTTGTGGGTTCAGCTACTCTAGAATTTGCTTAGAGTTATCTTTTTTTTGCTTTATTTTTTTTTGGGGGGGGACAGAGAGCAGGGCAATTGGGGTTAAGTGACTTGCCCCAAGTCACGCAGCCAGTAAGTGTGTCAAGTGTCTGAGGCAGAATTTGAACTCAGGTCCTCCTGACTCCAGGGCCAATGCTCTATTCACTGCACCACCTAGCTGCCCCTTAAAGTTATTTTTAAAATGTATTTGGAGTGTTTGGGGGAGAGCTCAGGCAAGTCCCTGCCTTTACTCTGCCATCTTGGCTCTGTTTCCTTAATAATTTTCTTCTCAATTATCATCATACTAAAGCCTTAACAGAATTAAGTATGCCTAAAACTGTGAATGAGGGTGTTTGGGCACAACTTGGGAGAGCATTTCTATTTGGCCACCTTCCTGTCTGTAGGTTGAGAGCTCTGGAAGCAGCTGCTGTCACTTCCCCTCAAGCACACTCAGTCACTGCTCTGGGTGTAAGTTCTTAATTACATATCTAACCACTTGGTGGACCTTGTGAGCAACTTTAGCCACATAGAATCCCAGAATTGCTGTGGTAGCATTACTATGTCAATCAAACATATATCTGAAGCTCTCCAGCAAGCTACTGTGAGAATTCCCACTCCTCCCTTTCCCTTTATAGGTTAGTTTTTTAAAATAGTAGGTGAAAGCCCTAAACTTCTCATTGAAGTCATGGTGATATTTATTGTCCTACATCATGTTTCTTTCTGTACTCAATGTTTCCTTTACTTAAGGAGAGCTTTTGTGTTTTTTTTGGTAAGGCTTGTGAAAGTTAACAGCTCCAGCCCCTAAACCATTATTGCCTGGCAAAACTGTCTCTCATCTCTTATATAAGAACAATTCCCACTCCTACCTAACCCCATCTATATCTGTATATTAAGGTATTCACATTAAATAGCTTGAGTTTTTTGTTGGACAAAAATTTTATAACATTTATTGACTTAGGGCAGAAAGTAACAGCTGATGGAAAAAAGGACCAAACTGCCAAACCCCAAGCTGCCTTTTCAACAGCATATTGGGGTTAAATTGCAGCAGGGAATACAAGAGTGAGGGTGATTCAGGCAGTAAACAGAAAGGAGTTCCTCCTGCTCTGTGGATAGAAGGGAGGGCAGGGGAAAGAAGGGAAAAAAAGACAGTATAGCTTGGGGTTTGTATCGAATGCCTGGTCATGATAGTGTCCACCACATCAGATCTCCTACTTTTTTTTGTTTTTGCTTTTTGGAGGGCAATTGGTATTAAGTGACTTGCCCAGGGTCACATGGCTAGTTTTTGTGTTAAGTGTTTGTAATGGAAATGCAAATTTAAAGATCTTCCCTGCCCCTAGCTTAAGTGCACCTGGAGCCTGGGGTGGGAGGCTTGTTTTTCAGGAAAGCCCACACCTTGATACTTTGTGATTGGGCAGTGGGTCCAGAAGGTTGTTACATTCTCTGAGCCAGGAGAAGGCTATATAAACCCTTAGGAGAGGCTTTGCTTTGGGGCTCACTTTGAGAAGTGTTGTGTGATTTGACCAGATGAGACTCTGGGAAGCCGTTGTTGAGAGCCCCCGGCTTTGAAAACCCAGATGTTGATGCTTCCCTCTCTGGTAACTGTGATTTGGTATTGATATAATGGTTGGACAGTTTGGAAGCCTGTCTGTTTGATCTGTAAGTTCTGTAACTCTGAAGTTTGGGGTGCTGACCTTTTTCACCTGAACTAGGTAATGTGTGTTTGTTTGATTAAAGTAAGCTTGTTAACCCATTTTGAGTTGCTTTCCTTTTGAAAAGCAGATCTAAGAACCTGTGTTGGCAGTCACCCTGGAGATATTGGGGTGCTTGCTGCTACAGTGTTTGAAGCGGGATTTGAACTCAGGTCCTCCTGACTCCAGGGCCGGTGCTCTTCTCACTGTGCCACCTAGATGTCCCCCAGATCTCCTACTTTTTACTATGGTTTTTCTATTGCAATTCTCAATGAGCAGTATTGGGAGTAATTTGACCTGATTCTCCTTCTAGTCTGGCATGGCTTCTTGGGACAGCCTCCTCACACCCTTCTTCTTACCACATGTCCCTTTAAATTTAAGGTTGGGGGCAGTCATCCAAACTTGAGAATGCTGGATAACTTACCCTCTTTTGAGTCACTCTCTTTCTCTCTGTTGGCAAAGCCAAATGCAGGTTATATTCCTGAGTAGGGCCAAAAATTTTGCAGACCCTTGCAAAAAAAGGTATACATTATGTTTGCAAATATACACATATATATACACATACATACATAAATTTATATCACAATCTTTAAAATAAACATCAGCACTTAAGGGAACAAAGATGACAGTGATGTCAATCTTAGTTTAGTAATGATGACAAATCCTTTGTTGTATATTGCAGATGTATTTTTACAAAAAAACTCTGACTGGAGAGGAGCATTCATTGGAACTGCCATAGGGACAGCTATCGTTCTGGTGCTCTTCATGATCCTTGCATTCTGTTTCTTCCAGAAGCAACAGAGATCCAAAGGTAAAATGGTAATCCTAGTTTTGGCATCACTCATAAAACAAATAAAGTGGTGTGTATGTGGAGTGCCTGTGATGCACAGAGAGGCCAAAAATATGAGGACAAAACACTCAGAAAAGGAAATTTGGCCAGTGTGCTTTGTGAAAGGCTGTCTGGGCTACAGGAAACCTGCTGCTTGAAGTCAGAAAGAAGACAAAGATTGCTTTTGGATATTTCAGTGCAAAAATCTATTGCTAATAAATAGAGATTCTTAACCTGGGTTCTGTGAACTTAAAAAAATTGATAAATACATTTTAATATAATTTGTTTCTTTCATAATTCTATGTATTTTATTTAATTTATTATTTTTTTGTATTTTATTTTATACATTTGAAAACAAGGGGTCTTGACATACACAAAAAAGTTAAGAACACTTACTTTAAAATAAAGCTTATGAAGATCCAGAATAACTCTTTTTAAAATCCTCTCTTTCTTCTTCTTAGAAAAACTGAAGAAAAAATCAGAGAAAGAAAAAGGTAAATGGAAACAATAAGATTCTGGATAGCATCCTCTTAAATGAGGAAAAGGGGTCTTAGATATCATCTAATTCAAACCTCTCATTTCAGAGATGAGAAAACTGAGCCTAGAGCAAATTCATCTTCACATAGATAACTTGTGACACTTAGTACTGGAAAGAGATGACTATTAAAGTTACATAAGTAGTAAGGGAAAAAAGACAAGGGTCAAAAATTAATTGAGCAGGCAAAGGCTTTTGGGAGTGAATTTGTTATTTCCTCTTTCCTTCTGTTACTATTCTCACTAGAAGAACTTTTTTCTTCCCAATGTATAGATGATCACTTTCCAAGAAAGTAATGGAGCATTTGCCCAAGAGCATGAGAAACACACACACACACACACACACACACACACACACACACACACACACACACACAATCATATTAAGACTCTCATTGGATTAAAAATATCAAATCCAGTTTTTCCAATATTTTGTTTAAATCTGTAATTTCCTCCTTGTTTATATTTCTGTTATTTTTATTAGTATTTGTTAGATTATATCACTAGACTGACCTCTAACTCGTTTACTGTGGTCTCAGTGGTCTTAACTCCTTAAACTCCTAAAATACCCAGTTGGTGGCTTGACAGTACTGGGATTTGCCTAGGCTACTAGGGAGGTTGTCCTATCTTGCTAATATATTTTTCTTTATATTTCCCTTTCAGGAAAATTAACAGCTGAGCTGGGTAAGTTCTTTGATTTTTGAACAATAAGTCAGAAAGAAAAGAATGAAATGGTTTTAGGCCCACTACTTGAAAGAAACAGGATAGCATTTTACTTTGTTCTCCTATAATCATCCTATTATTTAAAACATTGATGGATCAATTAAATAGTAGGGATAGTCTTATTAATAGGCAACATAGTGTCATTTGAGGGATTGTGAGCTCTAGGAAGCCTGGTCTTTTCCAAAATATCTATCCATTTAGATCCTATTAGCAGCTCACATTCCATCATCAGAAATTAATTCTTTTGTGCTGCTATGTCCTTTTAAAATGCAAATATTTTATGAGTTTTGACAGAATGTGTGAGTGAGCATGACTAAGATAAATTTTTCTTTATCAACTCAAAAAAGGAAATGAAAATGTATCAAATAAAGGAACAATAACCAAAAAGAAGGTTGGAACAAATCTTAGAGGAAAAACATTGTAAGAAAAAATAATGGAGAAATAGATAAACAAAAAAAGAGAGCTCAATGCAATGAATAAATACTGTGGGTAAAAGAAATCAAGGAGAAATCTACAGAAAAAACTGCAACAATGAAAGCTATCCACTCAGAAGAGAGCCTAGAAACCTAGCATATGAACCTCTTATGGTTCAGAAGCTTAGAGAAATAAAGAAAGACCTGGTATCTATACTAATAAAAATAAGATCTTTGAACAAAAAATACAAGTGGACAAGAGAATTGGCACATTAGGGGAAAAATAGGACAAGTTTGTAATAAAACAGTGGATTCTGCAAAGAAAAATGAATCATGTGGAATGTGAAAATATAAGGACTGCAAAACAAGAGAGCAAAATGTTTAAAAATAGCAAAATTAGAGGGGGAGTTCAGAGCATTAAAAACCAAAATAACAGAGCTAGAGGGCTGTCTGGTGATATACTCTAGCAAATATTGATAAAAATAACAAAAAGATTAATAAGAAGGAAATTTGAGATATTTTTTTTAATTGGAAAAACTGAATTTGATATTGTTTAATCCAATCAGAGTCTCAGGATGTTTGTGTGTATGTTTCTCAGCTGTCCAGAGTTTTTACAAAACTTAGGGAATAAAAACTGATGACTAAATTCACATATGCAGAAAAGCTATGTGTGTCTTTTAAAGATCATAATACAATAAAATGTATTCAAAAAAGGAAAATATGGACAAAAATATAGGTTTAAATGAGGAATAAAATGAGATCATAAACGAGCAGATCAAACAACAAATTACAGAAAACAATGAAATCTGTATTAAAAAAAAGAATACTAACAGTGTGAAAACATTAAAAATTTGTGTGATGGGGCGGCTAGGAGGTGCAGTGAGTAGAGCGCCGGCCCTGGAGTCAGAAGGACCTGAGTTTGGATCTGGCCTGAGACACTTAACGCACACACAAACAAAAACCTAGCTGTGTGACCTTGGGCAAGTTACTTAACCCCAATTGCCCTCCAAAAAGCAAAAAAAAAAAAAATTGTGTGATAAAGCTACAATAATTCTAAGAGGACACTCCATATACTGAAACATAAACACACACACACACACACACACACACACACACACACACACACACACACACAGAAAAGCTTAACAAATTTAGCATGGAATTAGTAAAACTGGGGAAATAACAAATTACTATTTCCAAAACAATCATAAAAGAGATTTTGAAAATCAAAGGGGAAATAAGCACAATTGTAAATATTATTTAAGTGAGCAAAACAAAAGAGCTGTTAAAAGTGCAGAAGAGGGGCAGGTAGATAGTTTGGTAGATAAAGCTCCCACCCTGAAGTATGAGGACTCCAATTCAAATCCAGTCTCAGACACTTAATAACTGTGTAACCCTGGGCAAATCACTTAACCCTACTGCCTCCCCATACACACACACAAATAGCTAAAAAAAAAAAAAAAAGCACAGAATAGCAAATTATCAAAACCAAAAAGAGAAGGTAAAATTTGCAACAAATGGAAAAGAAACAAAGACAATTATCAGAAACTACTGTGCCCAATTATTGCCAACAAGACTAAAAACTTAAATGAAATTAATTTAAACAAAAATAATATGATCCCCGAATTAAAAAAAAACCAAACCTAGTCTTAGAAAGAGAACATGAAGGTAAGTCATATGTGAAAATCTCCATAGAACAAACTCTAAGGCTAGTCGAATTTACAAATTAATTCTACCAAATATTTAAAGAAAAATTATCCCTATTTTCCAAATATGATTAAAGCTCCCCAACAAACTTTTTTCTATAAAAGAGGTTAGCTAGATGGCTAGAACACTGGATGTGGTATCAGGAACACCTAATTTCAAATATGGCTTCAGACCCGGGGCAAGTCACTTTACCCACCCTACACTCAAAAAGGAGATGATATTTGTAGAGAAATTTGCAAACCTTAAAGAAATAAATATACAAATGCTAGCTATTATTGTTATTATATACAAAATCTTGATTCCCACACCAGAGAAGATAAACACAGAAAAAGAAAATTATAAGTTAATACTTTGATGCATATATATACAAAAACACATAATAAAATACTAATAAAGAGTATGGTACTACATTCCAAAAAAAATATTCATTATGACCAAGCTGGATTTTTACCAGCAATGCAAGAAATGCCAAAATTCCATGTTAGAAAAGTAGCTATTATAATAAATCATATTGGTAACAAAATGAACAATCATATCAATAGAGGCAGAATCTGACAAAATAAAACACTCTGAGTCAAAAACAGTTTCTGTAATATATTCAAAATATATTTAAAATATTCAAAATATATTAAATATGTACAAAAGTATTTCTCTAAAATAAAAATTTAGCATTATTTATAAAGAAATACTAAAAATTTTCCCAATAAAATCATGAGTGAAACAAGATGTCAGTCCTCACCACTATTTTTGGTATTGCTCTAGAAGGCATGAGCATAGCAGAAAAGCAAACAAAAAAGGAAATTAAGACTAAACAGGAGCAAAATTATCCTTCTTTGAAATTGATGATGATCCATTTTGAAAGGATCAGAGAGTATGGAAGGTACGTACCTCAGAGACCATCAAAATCCAAACCCCTTATATTACAGGTGACGAAATTGAGGCCAAGTTGGTTAAGAAACCAACCCAAAATAATACAGGTTGTAAATGTCAGAGGTGGAATTTGAGTCTGGTTCTGTGACCCTAAAGCCAGTGATCTTTCCACTATACTACTTTAAATGAATTTATAGTAATCAACTAAATATTTAATAACTAAGATATTATTGAATCACCAGGCGCAGGAAGGTTCTTGAGAGCTATCTTTGCAGGTAGGATGAAAGAGGAATGAAGGGCATAGGAGAGCGTAGAAATGAAAAAGACCAGTTTTTCCAGTTTAGAACAGTAACATTTTAGAGCTGCAAGGAGTCTTAGGGATAATCTAATCCCTTTATTTTATAGATGAGGATGAAAGTAGAGTGACTTACTAAGGTTAGTGGCAGAGCTAGGATTACAACTTCTGTATCCTGAGTGCCAAGGTGCTCTTAACAAATGTATCACATTTCTTGTAACTGTGGAAATAGTGAGTGGAAAGAAACCCTTACCATGAATGTGCTGGAGCCAATTCTAACCACTCTCTAGCCGACTGTTAAATTTTTAATGTGGGGGCAGCTAGGTGGCGTATAGAATAGAGCACCAGCCCTGAAGTCAGGAGGACCAGAGTTCAAATCCAGCCTCAGACACTTAATCCCAATTGTCTTGCCTTCCCCCCTCCAAAAAAAAAAAGAAAAAAAGAAATTGTCAATGTGAACATTCATAACTCACAAAATAGACAACCACTACAAATAAGGGCTTGATTTATTGTTTTGTTGATTGTGTAGACTTAACAAAATGATGAAAAAATGTTACTAATGTCAATTAAACTTAAAGGTGTATTGTGCACAGTTTTATTTTGTTTTTGCATTTTTTGGAGCCTTGTTGTTAAACATTAACCATTACACTCCTTCCTGCAACTCCAAGTCCCAAACAAATTGTGAAGTTTTTCTTTAATGACCTTTGGTGTCTTCTTCCTTCTCCTACTTCTGAACGTTTTTTCCTTCTCTTAAGAACTCTCTCCAACAAGTGTTAAGTGATTAGTCTGACTAACAAAACTTCCAGGAAGTGTAGGTGATGTCACTAAGACCACAGTAGGGCAGATAGATGGTATGGTGCTGGATCTGGAAGAACTGAGTTCAAATGTGGCCTTAGACTCTTACTAACTATATGACCCTGGGCAAGTTACTTAACCCTGTTTGCCTCAGTTTCCTCATTTATAGAATGTGCTGTAGAAGGAAAAGGCAAACCACTCCAGTATCTCTGCCAAGAAAATTCCAAATGACTGAAAAATGACTAAACAAAGACTATGGTGTGGATTAATTTTTAATGGGATACCTTTCTTTATCTACAGAGTTCTAGGAATGAATATGTAATGACGGGAGGAAGAACTCTTCAGCATCTAGGTCAGGGAACAATTATTGGCAAGCTCCTTCCATTGTAGATGATTATTACAAACCTTGTTTAGTTCTGAATGTGTGCAAATCCCGATCAGAAAAACAAAACAAAACAAAACAAACAAATCACTAGCAGCTCCTTTAAAATGAGCCTGATCATTGGAGAATGAAGGTGATGTGAAAACAAAATATATCAACAAAAATTTCAATAAAAAACTAAAGTAGAAGACAAAATGAGACCTGACCCCTTAGAAAAGGCATGAATGCTCTTGACCAGTGTTTGACTGGTTGCTTTTACACTGGTACACTCTGCAAATTTCTACTCTTCAATAAAACTACTATTTCCAGATTGGGATTCCTGAAGAGGGACTAAAGAATAATCTAGATTTTTTCCCCTTTTAGGGGGAGAGTGGGGGAAGAAAAGAGGGGAGGAACAGCAGTGAACAGCAGAAAAAGGAGAAGAGATGGGAAAGGATAGTGGGCAAGGAATAGCAGTCCTCTAAGACCTTGGAAATTCTTTTCCTTGGCTTTGCCTCCTAAGAATATGCCCTTCTGGCTTTGGAAAGGTCCTCTTATCCTAAGTAGCTTGGTGAATTGATACATTTCTTGCTTTATTTTCTAGGTAAGCTTCAAACAGAAATTGGTGAGTGTCCCATCTCAGAACTATTTCATACCTTTGAACATGTTTCATTGTGTTCGGGAGTCAGTCAGTTTACATGTCTGCTTATCATCTCCCAACCAGGCAACCTCTCTTGAATGTGAGTGAAAGGAGGCTGCTAGGGTGCATGCAGCAGGCAATGAGTATACTTTTATTCTTACATCTTTCCTTTGTTGTTTTCAGACTGGAGAAGGGCAGAAGGGCAGGCTGGTAAGTAAGTGATTCTCTTTGTCTTTCTCCCTCCCTCCCTTCCTTCCTAACCACTCAAAACACTCTCCCCATCCCAAGCTTTCTTTAATTAATGCCTCCTACTCTGATAACTTTTTTACTCTATAGGACTGTCACATATGTCCTCTATGTGAATTAATAGGGTCATAGGCTTAGAATTCGAAGAGATTTTAAAGACCATTTAGTCTAACACCTTTATTTCACATATGAAGCTACTGAACCCAGAGAGGTGATGTGAAGTTATACTAATTTGAGTTAATTTGAATGAATTGCTTTATCAATTCTCAAGGTGTTTTTATTTATGTGGTTTTGTATTTGCAACTAGAGAGATTTGCTTATAGAGAGCAAATTTGTCTTTTTCTTTTTCATTTCCTTACAGCCTGTATATCAAGGTTCTATAGTCAGTGGCCACTCCAATATTTCTCATTTATTCAACAGGAAAAAAAATGAAGTGTCTGTTATGTGCCAAGTACTTTGTCTTATACAAAGATATGTGACATGACTTCCACATTCAAAGAATTTACAGTACAGTATGGGAAGTGATATGCACTCAAAAACCCTATCATGAGACATTGCATAATAACTGATATGTTGTAGTACTTGAAGGATTCATGATTTTATTGGTGTGGACACTCTCTTATACTATAAAGATGGCAAACTCCACTTCACAGTTTTTGTGAATTGCTGTATGGCACCCCCCCCCCAAAAAAAAAACATTGATCACTGAAAGACCAATTTTCTCATGATGAAACTGGCTGAATTTTCATAGACTTTGACCTTACTCATCAGACCAAATTTATATCTTTCCAGTTTGGTGGGACCTTATGGCATAGTCTTTGAAAATCTAGAGTCATCTCAAAAATATAATGAAGCTTGGGACGAGAATGGAGGATGTGTCAGTCGAAGTGTGAAGAGGGGGCAAAGAAGGAAAGACAAACATTGAAGTGTTATATAAATGCAAGTGGTAGTGGTGCTGGTGCTGGTAGTGGTGCTGGTGTTGGTGCTGGTGCAGTGCTGGTGTTGGTGATGATGTAGGAGATGGTATTAGAGCAGGGTCATTAGAATTGGAAGGTAGTGACTGGAGGTAGAGGTAGGGGCTGGGAGTAGAGCACATTCACATAGAATATTATCTAGCTACCAATTTACTAAATTTTTCCCTTCCTAGGGACGTCTCTAAAATCCATCATCTTTCCCCACTCATGCCTCATTTGAGGATTTATTTTGTTTGGAGCTCAAGTACTTGAACCTTTCCATTCCTATTTTCTCCAGGGTTAGTAGCTAATATTTGTCTTTCTCTGTTTTCAGAGTGGAGAGCAGCCAGAAGACATGCAGGTAACCAGAGCAGATGAACCACATTTTTATTTAATTTGGTGTAATGGTGCCTACTTCGTGATATTATATTAGATAACATGTATGGCACCTTGCAAACCTTAAAGCAGTGTGTGTGTGTGTGTGTGTGTGTGTGTGTGTGTGTGCGCGCGTGCACGCGCGCACACTTGCGCATGTCCATGTATATGCAAGCAATAATGATGATGTCTACTATAGTACTCCATCACAAGAAAGTCCTCAATGAATGCTCCTTGCTGATTGGCTGACTAGGATTAGGAATAATAGCTATAATAATAGTCCACACCAATAACTGCTAGACACTGTACTATACAATTATTATCTCATTTAATCCTCACAACAACTGTATATTTTATTAGTTATTCCCACTTTACAGATAAATAAACTCGGGCAGGCAGAGGCGAAGTAATTTGCCCAGATTTCACAGCTAGTAAAGGTTTGAATTCAGGTCTGTCTGACTGAATAGAGGCCATGCTCTCTATTCCTTGTGCCAGCTACAGTTAGCATGAACTTAAGCCCAACTAGATAGTGAGAAAAAGATGGTAGCAAGATCTGTGACCAAGTATAGGTATGCAGGCGTACACAGGCACCAATACCTCCAACTGAAATGTAGCACAGAAATAAGTCATCTAGTGTAACCCATCCCTGAACAGGAATACTTAGTATTCCGTAATATCAATAGATCAACATATATTAAGCACCTAACAGTGGTCCTTCTGTCTCCACTTGAAGACCTTCATTGACAGGGAGTCTACTCTGTAGTTAGGCCCTGCCACTTTTGGACAGTATTTATTTTTAGAAAGTTTTATTTTAGCAAGTCAAATCAAATTCTCTACAACTTCCACCTATTTCTTCTCATTCTGCCTCCTGGGTTTAAGTGGAACATGTCTATTCCTTAGCCTGCATGACAGCCTTTCTTTCATATATTTGAAGATGACCTTTATGCTCCTTAATCTTTGTTTATTCAGGTTGAAGTTCCTGTATAGTATAAGTGAAAGTGTGTGTTTGTGTATGTGTGTGTGTGTGTGTGTGTGTGTGTGTGTGTATAATACATATATATATATATATATATATATACACACCTTATATCCATATTTATTCACACTCCACAGATATCTTACAATTTTCTACTATAGTCTCTCATCTCAGATCATTTTTTTAGTTCAGCTCTATTTTAAAAAGCATAGAACTTGAGCTCTGTGACATTGCTTGGGGACAAAGAAGTGTAACAGACTTAAATTCGAACAAGGGTTTTAGTGCATTTAGTGCAAAAACCATTTCTTGGTTTTTGAACACACCAGGCCTTCAAAATAAAGAAAGAGAGGGAGTCCCTGTTTATCACCTTCAAAGAATAAAAATAAAGCTATAAATGTACTCCCAGCCTTAAGAGTTAGGAAATGAACAGGTGCTATTTTCACAAAGAGAAATACCTAGGAATTTTTGCCTCTCGGGCAAGGGTAGTTGGGCACGTTAAGGTGGAGAGGGGTTTTGCTGTCAGGTAAAGGAAGTGCACTTCCTGACACCAAGAAAATCTCAGTCCACACAGCTGAATCTGTGGTTATTCCTGGGGAGAAGGTGGAGGGTAGGTATGGGAAGCTTACTTGGGATATGGTTTTCAGGAAAGAAGTAGCACACCTTGGGGTTAGGCTGCTTCTAAGGGCAGTACTGGGCAAGGGGGGAGCTGGGAAAGGGAGAGCAAATACAGCCCCAGATAGGGAATTTGGCACTCTCTAAAATTGCCTGCCTTGGGTAATGTTGTCTTGGCCCCACCCTAGTTATGATTTTGCTTATATGTTACGAACAAGGAGAAAATGAGACCCAGAGAAGGAAATAAGCTCATCCAGGGTTGCACAGTGAAATGAAGAACCAGAAATCATAATTTAAAAGTACTGACTCCCTGTATCCCTCTCACAGACCAACCCTATTCCTTTCTATACAGTGAATATAATTCTGGATTTGGATACTGCTCATCCCAGCCTTAAAGTCTCAGAAGATGGCAAGAGTGTTATCTATTGTAATAAAAAGCAAGACCTGCCAGATGACCCTAAGAGATTTGAAGACCAGCTTTGTGTCCTTGGTCAGGAGGGTTTCATCTCAGGGAAGCACTACTGGGAGGTAGAGGTTGGGGAGAAAAGTAGATGGTTCTTGGGCGTGTGCTACGACTCAGTGGAGCGCAAAGAGGAGGTAAAGCTATGCCCTGGGACTGGTTACTGGGTGATAGGACTGTGGAATAGCTGTGAGTATTTTATTTTCAATCCTTATCGAGTATCTCTGACATTGAGAGTGCCCCCCAGGCGAGTAGGAGTCTTCTTAAACTATGAAGCTGGAAAGGTTTCTTTCTTCAATGTGACTGACAACTCCCACATATTCACCTTCACTGACAAATTCTCTGGAACTCTTCGCCCCTATTTTAGGCCCCGATCTCATGATGGAGGAGAACAGGTTATTCCTTTGACCATCTGCCCATTGCCTAACGAGAGTTATAGAGTAGCTGCCAAAGATGATGATGGTTGTGACACCTGGTTACAACCCTATGATTCATCAGACATCTCTGCACTTGAGTGGTAAGGACCCTTAAGACCCTGGGCAGGGTACTTTCTCAAAATGTGCTGTCTAAGCTTTGGGGAAATCTCCATTTTCTAAGTCTCCCAGATAGTAATAAAGCTTATATAAGCAAATAATTACTAGCTAGTCAATTCAGAATTATCTATTATCATGGAAGATAGGGAGGGCACATAGTAACTAGAGGGCATTATTCACCTCAATTTAACTAATACTTTGGGTTCCACCTTCTTCTAATTCTGACCCCCCCAAAAAATCTTTTTTTTTTTTAGTAGAGTTGCTCGTGGATAATTAGAACTTCTTCTATATCCTTGATCCTCACCCCCTCCCAGATATGCCCTCACTCTGATCATAAGTCATCACTATGTCAAAATAGCAGGAAACAAAATGGTATGGATAGTCATGTAATAATTATCCTCTAATCTAGATGAGTAATAAATAAATTATGTACTTCTTTAATATTCTTAATGAACCAAAAAGTAATTGATTATTCATAAGCAGCTAACTATCCTATAGGAACAAAATTATTATTACTCACACAATATGTTGTGGATTTATTTTTAAAAGAATGTCTATTGTTAAATGCTTGGTAACAAGAAAGCTACAAATAAGGAAAGGCATTTTTAAAAAGCTTGACTTTGGGATTTATTCAGCTAGCTGTTCTCATGTTATTAGTGATCTCCTGTGGAATATTTAATCATGTTTTGCTGTTTACATAATGAAACAAGTTTGGTTCTTTTTTTAAAATGCCAATGTATGAGTTAGGCCGAAATTATAAGATCATTAAATAAAAGACTGCTACAGAACTCAGAAAATAAAATTTATTCTCTAAAATCATTTGCCTTGGTGTCATTTTCTTATCTCTCCTCACTGAACGTCCATAATACCATTACCAAAACAGGTGTAGAATTGTTCCTTCAAAGAACAGAAAACAATCTAGAGCTGGGAGATGGATGATCTTGCTCAGCTTTTAGAGGACTCATCCTTTCCTTGGAATACACCTTTATGTCTTGAACATAAACAAAAATATAGCTTAAATATAGAAGCCAAAGTGTAAATTGAAATAATCTTTTTTAAAAATCCATGATTTTATTTCTATTTTAAAGTATCTGGGGATTATTTTAAATATAAAAGCTATATTTCCTGTAATTCCACTGCCCCCTTCCCCTTTCCCCCTGCTCCGCAACATATACACCTCTTCCCATGCAATCAGGTAAATTAAGTTTATTCCTATCCAAAACCAGAGATAATTCAATTCAATTCAACAATGTAAAATATTTATGCACTTCTTATGCAGCACACATATCATTTGATTTTTGTTTCTTTTAAGATTAAGAGTGCTAAGTAAAGTAATACAGAACAAAGGTTATCAGTTGTAATCTTGAGGAATACTGAAGCTTTAGGGAAAATTGCATGGAACTGGTACTATATGCCAAGGACATGATGGGTGTTAAAAGGAATTTAGTTATCACAACCTAAATATTAAGTGGATCTGGAGAAATCCCTGCTGATAGGGAGCAAGGAAATTGGAAAAGAATTTAACATAAACCATTCTTTACTGTACTGACTTATAAAACATTTGAAAAGTCTAGGGCTATTTTAAAGTCTAGGGCCACCGCGTATTCCCACAAAAGGGTAATAGCCTTCCCTGTGCTGATGTATCCTAGGTTCCCTTATCTGTAAAATGAGAATGGGAATATAATACCTGCCTGGTAGATTTTCTTTTCTTCTATATTTTCCTACACTATTTCCATCATGTAAACCAAAGGAATAGAAAGTATATGGTTAAATGGCTAAATGGAAAAAAAAATTAGTTGCAGTCATTCAGTGTGAAACTACAAAGGAACATTTAAAAAACAGAAAATTGGTTACTACGGGAAACATGCCAGAACACCATGGACAGGAGGAAACTTCAGACACACCTGAGATGCAGCACAGATGGTGGACGATCCTATGAAAATGGATAATGATGGTGATTGTGTAGGCCTGTGAATTCATTGGTATAATGAATTTCCAGTGAGGAAACTACTATACCAATACAGAATGGCAATTACTCTGCAACTTAAGGTCTTTTTAAAGTAATTTGCTCAGTCACAGACAGTAAAAGTTAGAGGCAAGACTTGAACCCAGGTTTTCCTGCCTCCACAGCTGGCCTTCTAAATGCCATATTGTATTGCCTTTGTGTATGGTTATTTAGTCTGACCCCTTCATTTTAGAGATGAAGGACTTGAGAAGTTTAATGACTAGTTAAAAGTCACTTAGGAATATCAAAGGAGACTTTGTGAAAGAAGTAGCTGCTAGGCTAGGCCTTAAAAAAAGAAAACAATTTCAATGGTTGGGGATGGGGAGGTTACAGACATGGAACCCTTTCCTAGAGAGATGAAAATAATCTAATGGGAAAATTTGAGGTAAAAGTGCTATTACTTCTGTTAATTCCAGTGGATTTAAGCCAAGAGAGTAGGCTAATTATGAGTAACAAAAAATACCTAAAAATAAAAACTGGTCATGAATAACCTAAAATCAGGAGCAATGTAAAAGACGCTTTTAGAAAGAGTTCCCATATCTTTCATCATCAAATCTTTAAAAGAAGCCCAGTTTCCTCCACTGTGAAATAATGACTTTGCCCCATGGAAAGAAAAATGCCCCTCATGAGACCATAAAATAGGGAACTTAAGCCTTTTAGGTTAGACTCAAACCTAATGATAAAACTCATGATAACGTTCTAGAAGAGAGAGGTTGCAGAGGTAAAATTAAGAGATGACAGAGACAGGTCAAAATGTGTTTACAGGTTCAAAGCTGCAAAGAATCTTGAAGATTTACTTAATCTAACTTCATTTTACAGATGAGGAAACTGAGTCCAAAAATTGGATATGAGAGTGCAGGGAGAGTTAGATAATGCTACTAAAAAAAATATAAATGTATCCAAACCAAAAATGGGAGCAGAAAAATAAAAATACTGACTCCCTCTTGTCAGATACTTTGGTGTGGAGGAAAAAGAGAAAATACTAAAGGTTGAAAACATATTTTTATGAAATTATAGGTTAAAAATTATTTGTAAAATCAACTTACTTCAACTTTCACAGCAGTCCACTAGGCAAATACAATCTTTCTGATTGGAAGTCAAGGTTGATTTGTAATGTGGATACAGAGGTGCCCTAAGGGTTAAAATAATATTAAGGGTAGCTTTTTTATTACCTTGAGAGGCCCTCCTGAACCTGAGAGTGTCCTAAAGTGAACTTTCCCCTTGCCCTGGACCATACACTTCCTTGTCACCCCCCCACCCCCATCCTGGGTCATAAAATTTCCCCCACCTCCCTTATCTTGTGTCATCCATCTTCCTCATCCTGTGCCTAAATCTCCAACCCCCAGAGAAACCCTAAAATTACATCATCATCCTACAGTCTGTGTAACTTTCTGGGTATATAAGTCTGGTCCTTGTCCTATATCATTGCCTTTGTTTAGCTCCTTGCTAAGTCTCAGGCCTGCATGGTTTTGTGTTAATAAAGCTCCTTTTGGCTAAAGAGAAGATTTGATTGAATTCTTTCAACATTTGAACCAGCTCTTACAACTCTGAACCTTGAAAATTTGCATTTTTGTTAACCACGCTTTCAGTGGTTTTGTTTTTTTTTAAAGCAACTGGGGTTAAGTAACTTGCTCAAGGTTACACGGCTAGTCATTATTTATGCGTGGGTGCTCATTTTCTGAGGCCGGATCTGATCTCGGGTCATCCCAACTCCGAGGCCGGCACTCTTACTCACTGTGCCACCTAGCCGCCCCTTTAGGGCAATTGGGGTTAAGTAACTTGCCCAAGGTCACACGGCTAGGTTTTTGTTTGTGCGGATTAAGTGTCGGAGGCCGGCTCCAAACTCAGGTCCTTCTGACTCCAGGGCCGGCGCTCTATTCACTGCGCCATCTAGCCACCCCTCAGTGTTTTTTATAAACAACTCAAGTGCTTTTTTTCTTGTTTGATTCTTTTAAAAAATTATTTATTTTATTCTGAACTTAAAGAAATAAAACAAGCATTTCCATAACATAGTAAAATAGAAATCTATTATGTACAACTGGCTATTCTTTTTAAATATACAATAATGTTACTCGGTTTTCTTTTTTCTGCCTCTTTTTTAACCGTCCCCCTGCCCTAGAGATGGCTACCATTAGACACAAATATGCATATAGATGTAAAATCATTGTATACATACTTGTATTTATCAGTTCTTTCTCTGGACGCAGATAGCATCTTACTTCATAGGTCCTTTGTGGTTAGTTTGGGTATTTATAACACTCAAAACGACTTAGCTCAAAGTTGTTCTTAAAGTAATATTGCTCTTACTGTATACAATGCTCTCTTAGTTCTACTTATTTTGCTCTTCATTATTTCATGCAAATCTATGAATGTTTTTCTCAGATCATCAAGCCCACCATCTCTTATAGCACAGCAGGATTTCATCACAATCCTATACCATACCTGGTTCAGTCCTTCCCCAATTGATGGGCATTCCTACAATTTCAGTTCTTTGCCATCACAGAGAGAGCTATTATAAATATTTTGGAGTATACAGTTTCTTTTCTTTTCCCCCATTATCTTTTGAAACAGGTCTAGTAGTGCTATTGCTGGGTGAAAGGGCATAGGCAGGTTTATAACTTGGGCATAATTCCAGATTGCTCTCCAAAACAGCTGGAACAGCTCATCGTTCCTCTGATAGTGAACTAGCGCCCCAACCTTTCCACATCCCCTCCAACATCTGTCACTTTTCCTTCGACTGTTTTAGCCATGGTATAAAATGATATTTTAATGTTGCTAGATCAACTCTCATCACGTAGGGGGAGCAGTTTATCACAACCACTGCAGGAAATTATTTTCAAATGTAAAACATTGCGAAACATCTGAGATTGCAGTTGTACTCCAAGTCTTTTCAAGCAAACACTTAAAGTTTAACACAAATTTTAAAAAAGACATGAGGAATGAGAATTGTCTTTGAAAATAGAGAAAATGTGAGGTTATTCTACACGAGCAGAAAATTGTATAGATTGTCGAACTATATTGGCTGTTTTTACTTTACTGTTTTTCACTGTTACAAGAAAGGTTCAGTTCCAGGGGAGAGGGATTAGAGTATATCCAGATATAACTGGGGTATTTAAAAAGCTTCCATAAAACTTTCCCCCCCATGAAGCCATTTGCCAACAGATAAGTAGTCAAATAATACAAATAGGAGGTTTAAAAAAATAAAGCAAAATATCAACCACAAGATGAAAGAATGAGTAGAACTATGGAAAGATCACTGGTTCCAAAGTCAAAGGACCTGGCCTCAGATCCCACTTCTGATACTGCCTATGTAACCTTAGGCAATTCACTAGAGTTAAGATCCTATAATACTAATTACATATGAAATGTAAGTTAAAACAATACTAAAGTTTCACTTCATACCCATTAGGCTGCTAAAGACAATGAAAGCAATAGTAAATGTTCAGGGGCTGTGACAAGCCAAGAGACACTAATACACTGTTGGTGTAGTTGTAAATTGTTTCAACTAGTTTTGGAAAACAGCTTGGAACTATATTAGAGAAGTCATTAAACTGTGACTCTTTAAAACAGTGATATCAGCACTAGGCATATCTCTGTGAGAGATCAAAGACAGAGAGGAAGTACCTATACATACAAAAATACTTATAGTGGCACTTTTTGTGGGAGAGATGGAGAAGGAAATGGTTAACTACTCTAGTATCTTTGTCAAGAAAACCCTAAATGGAGTCACAAAGAATCAGACACAATTGAAAACAGTTGAACAAACCTGTGTTATGGTAGTGGTGATGAGGAGGGGGGAAGGTTGGGGAGAAAACATGGGAGCCCCTGGTCTGTTTTGTTGCCTCTTTTGGAAAAAAAACGAACCTAATCCATTGTAGGAATGGGGGTGGGGAGCAAGGCTAAGAGGAGGCATGAGAAAACTAGTCTCATATGACCCTGTGGTTCCAAGGTCCTAAGAACCTCCCACCATTTAAATGCTTTTAGCCTTTTACCAGATAATCCTTCTGGCATGGGCAGTGCTAAAAGAAAACAGAAAAGTGGGGAAAAAAATGAACAGCCCCTTTTCCCCCTTCCTCTCCCGCCAAAAGAAGTCACCATAATGAGAAAAGAAATGAAAAAAATGTGGAGAAGAACAAAACCTAGAGGTTCTAATTTTTTTTTCTAAGTTGATATTGACATTCTCCTGGTACTGCCACCTACTCAGCATCCCCTGTCCAAACCCCCAGCACTTCTCAGCTCCCAGGGATCCCATCAGGAGGATGATACCAAAACTCTGCCTCTTTGGAGGCCTCTGCTGAAATACGTCCCCACCATAGTTATTTAAGATAGGTTCAACTCCTCCATATTACTAGAAAGCAAGGTACCTCCCAACAATTCCTTTCTATGGTCCCCCAAAACCATCTATAGGAAGGAGTTATCTAAATCATCCCAGGGGAAAAGAGACCTGACAATTTACAGGGACATCTCTCTCACATTCAAGACTGAGCCAGTCCAGGCCTTGGGTACTAGTGCCCTTTGTCTTGGATGCTGTGGAAAAGCTCTTTAATCCAAATCCCAACACTCCCTCCTCTGCTATTGAAATAGACTCCTACAAATAATTACCTGGCTTCCACCTGGCTCCTGAAGAACGCTGTTTTGTCCAACTTGTGTTTTTATCTGTTTCTATGAATTTGTACTTCAATCAATTATTGATCTAGCAACTAATGGGTGTCCTGGCAAGTCCTCTATTGAACTGTAGGCTACATAGTTAGCCTTGAGGTATGGGGCAAATAAAATCTTTATCTATGCTGATTCTTGGGCAGTGGATATGGGTATAGCAGAATGGTCTGAAACCTAGAAACAGTTTAACTGGACACTCAAGGGCTTTCACTTTGAGAATTGACAATTTTTATGGATGTTTCCTATTGCATATAGTGGTTTGAGGGCATGTCAGTACCCATGAGAGATACCCATGAGAGCCTCAGCAAAAATGAATAAGCAAGTTGATGCCCTTAGGAGAATAGCAAGGTTGGGGAATTGATTCATCACCACTCTGGACATGGGGGCTATGATGACATGTTGCAGAGAGAGCAAACTATATGATTTATCCTAACAAAGGATGAAGGAGCTACTTTTACCCAACTCTGCTCATTACATCAATTAGAACTCCCTCCTCTGAAAGATCAACATGGCTTGACCCTGCATGGTTCCCTACCTGCCTCCAGCTAGAATATTGATTATATTGGCCCCTTGACACCATTTCAAAGCAAGAGACTTTCCTGTACTGCAGGTGATACCTATTCTTCATGTTATGGTACTGTGAAACCAATCAAATCTTCCACTGTAGTGACAATCATCAAAGTTCTCACAAAACATATCATACTTCCTCATGGGCCTTCCTTCACCATTGTCTCTGATCAAGGTCTCTGACACTCTTTATCTGAAAGGAAGCATGATCTAGAGTATAAACATACCCCATTCCCAATTTTAGATTCTATAATAAGATAGCAACAGGGTCCCATTCTCACTCATATAATCAGTAGATGTTATTTATTTAACTAAATTTGACCTATTTTACCACATAGGTAGCAAATGTTTGAGGAAGGATTTGAACTCAACATTTCTTGACTCCAATTCTAACACTGTCTACTGGTCCACCTAATTGTTACTATTGCTTTGGTCTAGATTATATGTCTGGCAGATAAGACATGTAAAACCTTGTTGATGGGCTAGTAAAGAAAAAATTTCAACCAAAAATTTTGTACTGCAGCAACAATACCAATTATTTCCAGTTAACCCCATAAAAATGTGCATTTTTATTCCAAGGACTGGGAGCAAGGTAATGAAGAATTACTTTGGTTCAGATGAGCTGTCTGAAACTGAGGAGGAAGTAAGATAAAGTTATCATTGTTCTATTTGAGCAGTAAAATGGCACGATACAGATATTGGCCCATGAAGCCAACCTCAGCCTAGATTTCCTGTTTCTAAATTGCCTAGCAATTTATAGGATAGCCTCAGATTGTACTTTTGGAAAAACAGCTTTGCATAAATTTCATGTAAGCTCTAAAACAAAATGTCAAAATTTGTTTATTGCCCAAATTTTCCATTTAACTTATTTTACTTCCCTGTACCAGCCTCCTGAGGAGAGGTTGACATTCACTTAGGGAAAGCTTTCTTAGTACTTCCATTTCTGGGGAGTTTCACATCAGTGAGAAGGGACTAACTTTAATAAAAAATATACACTGAGATAAGCTTAACACTTATAAAGATAAGATCATTTTAATAGGCTATATTGGATTTCTACAGATCAATCATAAAATTCATCATTTTAATTCAGCCTAAAGTCTATTTCATATTTTGATTACACTCCAAATATTCCTACTTCTCGAAGAACTTTACTGTTTTCAAACTATGAATGAATTTAAATGTCCAATGCCTACTATACTGTTTACCAAACCAAATTAACTCTTTAACAAACCAGAGTATACATATTTGCATACTTAACACAGCCTTAACTATTTTCCAAATAAAAGTCTCTGCTATTTAATAGCTTTAACCGGTGTAATCATACCAGATATTATTCCAAAAATCAACAGCACTTACCTATGATAATTTCCAAAGTCACCATGCAAAAAAAATTATATCTCACATTAATGTTATAAACTTAAAACATAAATACTCATTGCCTATCAAATAACATTAATCCAGTTGAAGCTATCTCTGAATCATCTACACAGAAAAACTATTTCCTTCATCTAACAATTTAGGCATTCTGTATTAGTTGCATTCAGAAACCAAAATAGAGTAGTTATCACTGTTGCATAGCTACAAAAGATGTAGCACCAACGCTTAGTATGTGAATAATAATTGTCCTCCATTAATTTACCAAACCCAATATAAATCCAAATTTCTAATTGCCCATCTGTAAAGGACACTACATAATTCCGGCTACTTTTCAACATCACAAGAATACAAGAATCAGTGATGTTAAGCTTGGAAATGTTGAGAAATCTTAAAACAAACTTTTTTTTTTTACTGAGTTTCATAAATTTATTGCTATTTTAGTAAAGACATTGATCTCAGTCATTGCTGTCTGTTGTCTTGACCATAGGCTATCATTTCATTTAAGTCAAGAAAGCATACCTAGCCGTGTAACCTTGGGCAAGTTACTTAACCCCAATTGCCCTAAAAGGGGCGGCTAGGTGGTGCAGTGAGTAAGAGCACCAGCCTTGGAGTTGGGATGACCCGAGATCAGATCTGGCCTCAGAAAATGAGCACCCACGCATAAATAATGACTAGCCATGTAACCCTGAGCAAGTTACTTAACCCCAATTGCTTAAAAAAAAAAGAAAGAAAGAAAGCATTCAGAAGAGGAAAAATTCTTACTTTAAACATAACAAAAAATGGAAAGTTTGCCTACATTAAAGTGTCTAAAGATAAATTTATGAATTTTGATATGGTTAAGTCAAATAAGGAAGAACTAATAGTTCTATGTACACTTTCATTGTTTATGTGGGTCTTATTCTAAATATAAAAAACTGGGCAAAAGCACTAGGAATATACAGTAAAAGGCAGCTCCTCTAGAACAATTACCTGTTGTAGAGCTTAACTGGCAGTTACCACCAATAGAAGTCTAAAGCTGCCTTCAAATTTAACATTGAAGGAATTTTCAAGAAAACATTATACATTTGTTTATGACAAAGCTTTATGTTTATGACAAACCCTAGTATGAGAACATGTGGGAGAGCCAACTCGGATTTACCTCAGTGCCTGGAGAGGTCCCTGGACCCATGACGGCACTGCCTCTGGGCTTAGGCGATGATGGCAAGGCCTCTCACCCCCATTAACCCTCTAGGCACTTGAGGGACTGCTAGGCCCCCAGCTGACCCCGCCTTGTTCTAAGGAGGGAGGCACATCCGGGTCCACAAGGTAGAAATCCCGAGATAAGAGTCCCAGGGTTAAGGTGTGCTTGACCTTAAAAGGCAAAAGGTGTTGTAATTGGCCAAGAGCCAAAATGGAAAGTGCTTTCGTAGGATAGGCTATATATGTAGAAGAGCAGGAAGTAAAGTCGGAGTTGCCCCCTGAGTTGCTGTGTAAGTGTGCTTTGTTCTGCTCGGTGCTCCCGGAAGGCCCCACGAAAGGATCCGACAACAAAAACAGGTGTTCCAATGCCATTATATTTCAAAGAAATTTAAGATTATATTTACTACACAAAAATACGAAAGAAACCTCTCAGAACTTAGAAACTCAAAGTGGTCAAATCTTTCATAAAATTTCATTAAAATAATTTTAAAGATGCACTCTCTTGTATTTTCAGTACCTGAAATGGGCCAGTGGTCTATAAAGAAATAGGAATATAAATGAGGGTATTATATACTAGCCTAGAAATGAGAAAAGTAAATGAGAAAAGTTGCTTAAATTCAGATTAGCTTTTACTAAATTGGTAATTTAAATGTTCTGACAAACACAGAAAGTGCATCTTCCACCATCTTTATATAATGTTAATGAATGGTGTGTCATTTCTTTTAAAATTAAAAAAGCCAAATGCAGTTGATCAATGTACATGTTTTAATCACATTTTTGGTAGTGGCTTACTTTTTAAAAGAAACAGCTTCCTTATATTTGCATCAAATTCTGGTGGAAATGCTTACAGGAGCTTGTTAATACTGATATTCTTTGTATTACTTTGTATTATTTAACCATCAGACTTTTACTAAAGAAACTTGTTACAAAGATTTTTCCAATTAACTGTATTCCTCCTGATTTTAGCTGAACTGATTTTGTTTGTGCAAAAGCTTTTCAATTTTGTATTTTTCATTTTATCTTTTTTTGACATTTTACCCTATCCATAGTTACCCCTCTAATTTGTTTATGATTGAAACCAAGGTTGTGTTTCCATTTGAAGCATGTTGGAGATGCTTCAAAACATGTGAGATGTTCTAAATTTAAGTTTTTATTGCTCTAGTATTAGTATATTTGTAGTTATATGGAGTTTCCATGCTTAATTATTTCTGGGTCATGCATTCCTAGTCTGCTTCACTGATCAATTTTTATACTTTTTAACCAGTACCAAATAGTTTTGGTGAGTAGCGCATTGTAATATAACTTGAGTTCTGGTACTGCTAGGCTCCTTTCCTTCCTACTTTTTTTTTCATTATTTCCCTTGAGATTCTTGATATTTTGTTCCTCAAGGTTTATTTTACTGTTGTTTTTCTGTTTGCTGTAAAGTAACCCTTTGGTAGTTTGATTGTTATGACACTGAGTAAATAAACTTATTTAGTATTACCATTTTTATCATATTAACACAGTCCAGCCATGAGAAATTCATTTTTTTATTGAAGTATGCCTTTATTTCTGGAACAAAGTTTACTGAAGGCTTTCAGGACTTATCCCTGCAATTTGAGCTTTCTTGAGGTGATTTGCATATCCTCTTCTCTACCTGTTGTTCCTCTGAGGAGAAGGGGAGAATCTGGGAACAAGCCCAAACATCTGGGGATCATTTGGCTAGTAATGACCCCAGAAAATACCCCCCAGGAACAGCTGCTGTTCCCACTAGTGATCCAGGATGGGATTATCAAATCAGGGAGGAGAGGGAGAAGAGAGACCATATAGTACTTTGCCTGTTAGAAGGCCTAAGAACTGCATTTCCAAAGCAAGTGAATTATCATTAAGTTAGAGAAATTTCTCAGACAAATCAAGAAAACCCTGCCCTTTTCCTAGATAAACTTGTAGAAGCTACTAAAAGGTATACAAATTTAGATCCTGACTTTATAGAAGGGGCGGCAATCCTTAACATGTATTCTATTAGTCAGTCTGCCCCAGATATTAGGAGGAAACTACAGAAATTGACATTGGGACCCCAAACACCTCAGGCCCATTACTGGAGACAGCCTTTGGAGTCTTTAATAATAGACCTGGTTGCAGCAGAGGAGAAAGAACGCAGGGAATGAACCAGACAGAAAACATGCATGACTGCTGCCCTTCCAGGGGACCCCCTTAGAGGAAGTCCAGTCACTTGAGCAGGGGGAAAACCTGCTTTCAATGCCACAAAGAGGATCACTGGTTCAAGGAGTTCCCCTCCAGGGTACTCCCCAAGAGGGAGCCCCAGGAACCAATGCCTCTAGAACAGTGCCCATCTGACCAGGAGGGACACTGAAGGAAGGATGGTCCCTGAGGTTGGAAAAGTGGTAGAGCCACCTCCCGGTACCCTGTCCTCCAGTCTTCTCAAGATTCGGAATGACGGGGAAGCCTGGGGCTTGGCAGTGCTCCCACCTTCTCCATTTCCCTTGCTGAGCCCTGGGCAAGCATCAAGGCTGAAGGTAAGGTTACCCTCTTTATTATGGCTAAGTTCTCTGTTCTAACCGATTGGTTCTACCCTCCCCTTGACCAGTCGGGTCAGGGGCATGGAAGGGGAAGCTAAGGGATGTCTCCAGCCATAGCCAGTTCCCTGCCGACTTGAGGATCTGTGGTTTGAACCCTCCTTCCTTATGCTCTCCTCTTAGCCTGTCCCCTTGTTGGGAAGGGACCTGTTGGTGAAATTGGGAAGCCAGTTTTCTCTAGTTAAGCCTCCCAGATCTCCCCATGATCCCTCAGGAGTGTGGGAGATAGTTGAGTCAATAGTTGGGATCAGGAAATTCCTGGGTGAGCTACTTCTGCCAGGGCAGCATTTGTTTGACTCCTAGATCCTAAAGTATTCCCCAAGAGTGTTCTATATCCAATTAAGCCCAAAGCCTGGGAGGGACTGCCATCAGGTTAATACTACACAAGGCCCAGGCCACCAGGTGAAAGCTTTTGAGACTTTGAAAACTAAATTGACCACCACTCCAGCTTTACCCAATCTAGAAGAAACCTTTTATTCTCCATCGATGATGGAAGGGGAGAACAGGCTTTGGGAGTTGTTGCCTGTTTTTGAAAATTATTAGATTCTGTGCCTGCTATTGCTTTCCATGTGCTAAATGTCCATGGAGTAATTCAGAAAGGAAAGGGATATCTGAAATCATTTTGGCCTTGCCACAGTCATCTTTAATTCCTACAAGGGAGATTGTCTTTTATCTTCTTTTTTTTGTGCCTGTTTGGTCTTTGTTTGCTTAACCTCCTTCCCAGGTTTGTCTCCTCCAGGGTTCAAGCCATCCACCTCTGGATGACCCCTAAGGTTATGAAAAGTCTGGGGCGGTGATCCATGCTTCCTGGATGGCCTTCCAGGATCCCCTCACTCTGTTGGCTTCCGAGGAGCACTCCTGGTCTTCTGCCCCTGCAGGGGACATCTCATCGCTGCTACCTCTTTTCTCCCTTCCCTGAGGATCCGGGATCCCTCAGGCCAGGGCCGAGTAGGACCCACAGCCAGGCAGCTGGGGAAGGAAGGTCAGTGCCTGCCGGTGCTGGAGGGGTGGGGTGAGAGGGTGAGAGAGAGAGAGAAAGAGAGAGAGAGAGTGAGAGTGAGAGAGAGAGAGAGAGAGAGAGAGAGAGAGAGAGAGAGAGAGAGTGTGTGTGTGTGTGTGTGTGTGTGTGTGTGTGTGTGTGTGTGTGTGTGTGTGTGTGTGTGTGTGGTGTGTGTGTGTGTGGAGAGCTCAGGCCTTAGAGTCAAGAGGACCTGAGTCAGGACTCAGATACTTCACACACACACACACACACACACACACACACACACACACACACACACACACACACAGTGGGCAAGTTGTGGAGAAGCTCGGTGTTCCTCTCAGGTTTGGGCAGAGCATAAATTCTTTGAATAGATTGACTAAAGGGGGTGGGAGGACTTAGAAATGGATGACATAATCAGAGTAACTGTCTAGCCCCTCATTGTAATACTCATCTCGTTTGTTGTTAACCAGAGTTGATTGCCACTCCTCTTCCAAAAGGGCATATAAGCCCACTGCCTTGATGGTCTTTGAGAGAGATGGCCAAGGTACTTTCACCCAGTACCTTGCCTTCCTATTACTTAACCTACCCCTTCTCCAGGGAACCCTCTCTTATCCTCCCATTGTCATTAATCTAAACACCCTTCTATGCCCCTCCTATTCCTTCATCCTCCCTTTTAGAGATCCTTCCATTGTCCTCTCTCTCCCTGCCCATTCCCTACCCCTACTTTTTTCTACATAGGGGATCACAGAAGTCCTGGGAGATGTTGAATGAATGACTTGCCAAAACCACTTGGAAGTGGCAGAACCAAGAGATTTAAATCTGACCCTTTGCTTCCAAAACTTATGCTGTACCACACCTTCGCCCTTTTCCTTTGAATTGTTTCTTAAGGCAGTTTAGCTAGTCCTCTTTAGTTTAATGCACAGATGTGATAAATCATCAATCAGTTCGTAAATCTTGTTTTGATCTTCACAGCTTCTCTGGTATCCCTTTTCCAGTCACACAACCACTACCCTAATATATATTAGCTTCTTCATTTAAAGCCTCCTTGCATAAAGTCTTTTCTCTATTCCAATCCATTCCCCTCTCAGGGGCCAGAATGATTTTCCTAAAGCACAGATTTCACCATATGACCCTACCTACTCAAATTCTATACTAGTAACAGATATAAACTCTTAGTCATTTAAAACATCACAATTGGACCCCTTCCTTCTTTTCCAGTTTTTATATACTTTAGCCCAGCCACAGTGGTCTTCTTGTTGTTCCTTACACACAAAACACTTGTCTCCAAAGGATATTGGTTTATTTGTTGTTTTTTTATTTTCCTGAGGAGAGGTTGGTTTTAATTCTTTCCTTCAGTTTAAAAAAAAATATATATATATATATAATATTATATAACTATATAATATATAATTATATAGCATATATTATATAACTATATAATACATAATATATATTATATAATATAACATTATAATATAAATATATCTATGTATATACATATATATTTCTTCTTTTTCCTTCTCCCTTTTGTAAGAAGCATTTATTAATTACCCAGTACATATTGTTGGACACAGGTCCACTCTGCCCTTCCCCCATTGATTTGTCACTTTGCCCTTCCTGAATGTCAGACACAAATCCACTCACCCTTTCCTTGATTTGTAAAACAGGCAACCCAACCTTTCCTTCATTGATTTGTAAAACAGAGAACTCCACCTTGCTTAATCTGTAAACAGGCAGAACCCCCACCCCTTGCTTACCCTTGATTGATCTGTGGGTGGGAGTCCCAGCCTAGGGTTTCCTCCAGTGGGAAATTCCAATGTATACTGACCAATCACTAATTGTAGTTTCAAGTGTACACTGACTAATCATTGTAGTTTCAGCTTACATCGCTGTAATTTCAGCTTAAGTAACCTGGCTATGGAACCTCTATAAAACTGGCACAATGTCTGTGTCAGAGCACTGTTTGATTTGGGTGACCATGTACCACTACAGTCCCGTGATCTTCTGTCTCGATTTTATTGGGGTACAACATTATCAGGCACTGTTAGGTGCTATAACTATGGAAGCCAAAAAAAAAAAAAATCCCTGCCTTTAAGCATTTTATTCTATTGGAAGAAACAATGGGTACCCAGAAAAGTAAATATAAAACATAGGGTGACAAGTTGACTGAATCTGGGAGCTAGAGGTTTGAAGGAGCATAAATAAGTAAAAATAATTAATGAAGTAATAACCTGTGCAAAGCAGGAGGGATATGGGGAAGAGCAAGTAAAATGTGCCAGGGGGAATAAGCAGCTTGGAGAGATAGACTGGGGTCGTATGACTTAAGGTTTGAAATGCCAGAGGAATGGGAGTAGAAACAGCTTGTCCAAGGTGCTCTCCCCCCAGATCACCTCCTGCCTATATAATACAGGGGCTGGAATGGCAAAGTAAATTCTAGCTGCTCTGATCTCCCATCATGAAGTAGAAAACCCAGTCTCCCACCCAGATTGAAATCCCAAGTTAATGGAAATAGCCTCAGGCTGGGGAGTCTCCAAGAAGGGGTATAACTGAAACAGCCAGGAGTCTGAAGAGAAGAGAGGGAGGGGTCCCAACAAGCCCCACCTCTCCTCACCAACAAAAGCCTACTTATAGCCCAGGGGTATACAGGCTGAAATCAATTAATCTCCACAGTCTTCTCAAGTGCATTCCTGCCTTAGCCTCAAACTAGGCTACAGCACTCAAAGTCAACAACCAGGCCCTTAGCTCATAGCCTGAGAAACTAAGAAATTGGAAACCACAATGGGAAGGAAGGAAGCAGAGGAGAAGGGGAAAGCAAGAAAGTCTATCTGAGCCTACTATGTGGATCAAGAACAACCAAATACACAGGACAATATGGACTCTCTACCCACACCTGAGACCACAGAAGGAAATATGAACTGGTCTCAAGCTCAAATAGCATTAAGAAAGATTTTAAAGCCCAAATCAGGGAAGCAGTGAGCAACTTGGAAAAAAGTCTCAAAAGTAAAATTAGTGAAGTAATTGGAGAAAATACCTCCCTAAAAAAGGACCTCCAAAAAATAACTGAAGACTATAATTCGCTAAAAATTAGATTCAAACAAATTGAAACTCAGAACTATATGATGCAGCAAGAGTTAATCAAACAAAACAAGATAATTTACATTTTCTTCCATTTTTTTCAATCATCTCACTGGAAAAACAACTGACCTAGAGAACATATCCAGGAGAGACAACTTAAGAATTATTGGTCTACCAGAAAGCCATGAGGAAAAAAGCAGCCTAGACAACATCCTCCAAGAGTTTGTCAAAGAAAACTGTCCTGAGGTCCTGGATTCAGAAGACAAAATAGTTATCGAAAGAATTCACCAGACTCCTCCTGAAAGAGATCCCAAATTGAAAACTCCAAGAAATATAGTAGCCAAATTCCAGAATTACAAGATTAAGGAAAAAAATTCTACAAGCATCCAAAAAGAAACAATTCAAATATTGAGGAACTACAGTTAGGATCACACAGGACCTATCAGCTTCTACATTAAAAGAGTGGAGGGACTGGAATTTGATATTTCATACGGCAAGAGAGCTAGGACTACAACCAAGGATTAACTACCCAGCAAAACTGAGCATAATCTTTCAGGCAAGGAGATGGTCATTTAATGAAATAAAGGACTTCCAGTCTTTCCTGATGAAAAAGCCAGAGCTCAATGGAAAATTTGATCTCCAATTACAAGACTCCAGAAAGACATAAAAAGGTAAACAAGGAAAACACAGACTCACACATAAGTGCACACACCCACACTCATACACACATGCTCATTACTTGGGATGCAACAGAACAAAATGTTCACATCCCTATATGTGGAGGTGATAAGTGTCAATATTGAAATTTTTATGGTTATCATGACCTTCAAAAGGGTTATACTTAGAGGGTGTGGGTATGAATGCACTAATCTGAAGACTTAAAAAAAAAACTATTGAGGGGATCAAAGAGACTGTAATGGGAAAAAGGAAAGGATTAGATAGGAAAAGGTAAAATATGCCATGCAAAGAGGTATTAAAACACACCATAGTTGAGGGGAAAGAAAGGGAAAGGAACATCATTTAAACACTGCTCACTGGTTCTGGTTCAAAGAGGGATCAACTTAATCAATGAAGTTTAAGAATCTAATGTGAATAGACACATAAATTCATTAAATAGAGGAAAAGGAGGGAGGGAGAGGAGCAATGTTTGAAATTTACTCTCATTGGTTTGGAGTCAAATGGGGAGTAACTTACTCTGATAAGTATAAAAATTTATTGTTTCCTAGAGGTAGTGGAAGGGTAAGGGATGGGGATTGAAAAGGAGGAGACTAAAGGGGGGAATTAGAGGGGAGGGAAATAGTAGTAAGGGGAGAGGGTAGGTTAAGAAGGGAGGTCACTGGGTGGGAACACTAAAGGAGGGGGGTGTCAAAAGGGAAAACTTCAAGGAGGGGAAGGGAGAAGGAAGAAACAAAAATATAAACAGGGGAGGGACTAGGATGGAGGGGAAGAGACAGATAGTCATCATTACTGTGAATGTGAATGGGATGAACTCTCCCATAAAACAGAGGTGGATAGCAGAATGGATTAAAAGGCATAATCCTACAATATGCTGTCTACAAGAAACACATTTGAAACAAAGGGATACCCACAGGGTAAAGGTTGGAGTAGAATTTATTATGCCTCAGCTAAAGTAAAAACAGGGGTAGCAATCCTTATCTCAGATAAAGCAAAAGCAAAAATAGATCTAATTAAAAGAGATAAGGAATGAAACTATATCCTGCTAAAAGGCACCACCAAGAATGAAGCAACATCATTACTTAATATATATGCACCAAGTGGTATAGCATCCAAATTCCTAGAGGAGAAGTTAAAGGAATTAGAGGAAGAAATAGATAGCAAAACTATATTAGTGGGGGACCTTAATCTCTCCCTTTCTGAACTTGATAAATCTAACCTCAAAATAAACAAGAAAGAAGTTAAGGAGGTGAATAAAATTTTAGAGAGGGTAGGTATGATAGATTTCTGGAGAAAACTGAATTGGGGTAAAAAGGAATTTACTTTCTTCTCAGCAGTGCATGGTACATACTCAAAAATAGACCCTGTACTAGGGCATAAAAACCTCACAATCCAGTGCAGAAAGGCAGAGATATTAAATGCATCATTCTCAGATCATGATGCAATAAAAATTATGTTCAATAAAGGGCCAGGGAAAGATAGACTAAAAATTAATTGGAAATTAAACAATTTAATCCTAAAGAATAGGTGGGTCAAACAAGAAATTATAGAAACAATCAATAATTTCATTCAAGAGAATAATAATGAGACAACATACCAAAATCTGTGGGATGCATTAAAGGCAGTTCTTAGGGGAAGTTTTATATCCCCGAGTGCATACTTAATTAAAGCAGAGAGAAGGGAGGTCAATGAATTGGACATGCAATTGAAAAAGCTAGAAAAAGAACAAATTGAAAATCCCCAATTTAGTACTAAATTAGAAATATTGAAAACCAAAGGTGAGATTAATAAAATTGAAATTAAGAAAACTATTGAATTAATAAACTAAGAGCTGGTTTTATGAAAAAAAACCAATAAAATTGATAGACCCTTAGTCAATATGATAAAAAAAAAAAGAAAACCAAATTATGAGTATCAAAAATGAAAAGGGTGAATCTACCTCCAATGAGGAGGAAATAAAAAAATAATGAGGAATTATGTTTCCCAATTGTATGCACATAAATATGACAATCTTAGTGAAATGGATGAATATTTACAAAATTACAAGTTGCCCAGATTAACTGAAGAGGAAGTGAATTACCTATATAACCCCATCTCAGAAAAATAAATCAAGCCATCAATGAACTCCCTAGGAACAAATCTCCAGGGCCAGATGGGTTTACTAGTGAATTTTATCAAACATTTAAAGAACAATTGATTCCAGTACTCTACAAACTATTTGGAAAAATCAGTGAAGAAGTCTTATCAAATTCTTTCAATGACACAAATATGGTACCGATTCCTAAATCATGAAGAGATAAAACAGAGAAAGAAAAGTATAGACCAATTTCCCTCATGAATTTAGATGCAAAAGTTTTAAATAAAATATTAGCCAAAAGACTCCAACAACTTATCACAAAAATAATACACCCTGATCAGGTAGGATTTATTCCAGGAATGCAAGGATGGTTTAATATTAGGAAAACCATCAGTGTAATTGAGCATATCAGCAGTAAAACTAGCAGAAACTGAATGATTATCTCAATAGATGCAGAAAATGCTTTTGACAAAGTACAACATCCATTCCTATTAAAAACACTAGAAAGTATAGGAATAAATGGAGCCTTCCTTAAAATAGTTGATAGCATCTATTTAAAACCATCAGCAAGTACTATATGCAATGGGGATAAACTAAAGGCCTTTCCAATAAGATCAGAAGTGAAACAAGGGTGTCCACTATCATCCCTCTTATTCAATCTGGTACTAGAAACACTAGCAGTAGCAATTAGAGAAGAAAAAGAAATCAAAGGAATCAAATTAGGCAAAGAAGAGACCAAGCTATCACTCTTTGCAGATGATATGATGATATACTTAGAGAATCAAGTAAAAAACTACTTGAGACAATAAATAAATTTGGCAAAGTTGCAGGACATAAACCCACATAAATCCTCAGCATTCCTGTACATCTCTAATGAAACTCAACAGCAAGAGATAGAAAGAGAAATCCCATTTAAAGTCACTGTAGACATTAGAAAATATTTAGGAATCTACCTGCCAAAACAAACTCAGAATCTATATGATCAAAACTACAAGCACTTCTCACTCAAATAAAATCAGATCTAATTAATTGGAAAAATATCAATTGCTCAAGGCTGGGTCGAGCTAATATAATAAAAATGAAATTTTACCCAAACTAAACTACATATTTAGTGCCATACCAATCAATTTACCAAAAAACTACTTTTTAGAATTAGACAAAATAATAACACAATTTATTTGGAAAAACAGTCTAGAATATCAAGAGAATTAATGAAAAGAAATGCTAGGGAAGGTAGACTAGCTATGCCAGATTTTAATCTGTATTATACAGCAGCAGTCATCAAAACTGCTTGGTACTGGCAGAGGTGTAGAGTAGTGGATCAATGGAATAGATTGAGCGAAGTAGACCCAGCAGTTAATGAATATAGTAATCTATTGTTTGATAAACCTAAAGACCCCAGTTTTGGGGATAAGAATGCACTATTTGACAAAAACTGGGAAAACTGGAATACAGTATGGCAGAAACTGGGCATCGATCATTACCTACCGACATATACCAAAATCAAGTCTAAATGCGTGCATGATCTAGGTATAAAGGATGATACTGTAAGCAGTCTGGGAAAGCAAGGAATAGTTTACCTGACAGATTTGTGGAGAGGGGAAGACTTTAGGACCAAACAAGAATTAGAGAGCATTATAAAATGCAAAATGGATAATTTTGATTACATTAAATTGAAAAGCTTCTGTACAAACAAACCAATGTAACCAAGATTAGGAGGGAAGTGGGAAATTGGGAAAGAATTTTTACAACCTATGTCCCTGATAAAGGACTCATTTCTAAAATTTACAGAGAATTAAGTCAAATCTATATGGATACAAGTCATTTCCCCATTGATAAATGGTCAAAGGATATGAACAGGCAGTTTTCAGAGAAAGAAATTAAAGATATCTATAAGCATATGAAGAAATGCTCCAAATCACTATTGATTAGAGAAATGCAAATCAAAACAACTCTGAGCTACCACATCTCTCCAGTCAGATTGGCAAAGATGACAAAACAAGAAAATGACAAAGGCTGGAGAGGATGTGGGCAAATTGGAACACTAATACATTGCTGGTGGAGTTGTGAACTTATCCAACCATTCTGGAGAGCAATCTGGAATTATGCCCAAAGTGTTATAAATAATTTCATACCCTTTGACCCAACAATACCACTTCTAGGGTTATATCCCAAAGAGATCATAGAAGTGGGAGGAAGACCCATATGTACAAAAATATTTATAGCAGCCCTTTTTGTGGTTGCAAAGAATTGGAAACTAAAGGGGTGCCCATCAATTGGGGAATGGCTAAACAAGTTGTGGTATATGAATGTAATGGAATATTATTGTGCTATAAGAAACAAGGAGGAGATGGATTTCATATTTACCTGGAGAGGCTTATACAAACTGATGCTGAGTGAGAAGAGTAGAATCAGAAGACATTTGTATACAATCACAGACACATCATATGTGTGATGACCAACTATGACAGACTGGACTCTTTTCAACAATGCAATGATATGTCAATCCTGAAAAACTGAAGAAAGAGAGAAATGCGACATCCAGAGACATAACTAGAAAGAACTGAGCCTGAATCCTGATGGAAGCAAACTAATTGATCTTTTTCTTTTCGTTGTTCGGCTTTATTTCTTTTTTACCATCTTTCATCCCACCTAGTATAATACACCTTTGTAATTGGACCAATCTCTAATATGAATGTATTTACAGATCCTATACTGGACTATATGGTCATGGGGGGTGGGGGAGGGAAGCAAAGGAAATCTGAGAATCAAGGAACTATGGAATTGAATCTTGTTAACTGAAACTAAACTAATAAATTAATTTAAAAAAAAAAAATGCCAGAGGAGTTTGTATTTTATCTTCGAGCATTAATCGATGATCCATGAATCTTTTCTAGATAGTTTCCTTTATGTTTTATTTTCTGCATTTAAAAACATTATTCAGAGAGAGGGTATATACCAGACTGCCAGAAGAGTCTATGATACAAAAAAGGTTAAAAACCCCTGTCCTAAGGAAACAATCATTTTTAAAGCACCTATTATGTGCTAGGCACTTAACTACTTTGCAAATTTTATCTCATTTGATCCTCACAGCAACCCTGGGGAGGGAGGCTCTAGGATGATCTCCATTTTACAATTGAGGAAACAAGCAAACAGGGTCACACAGCCTGTAAGAGTCTGAGGATGGATTGGGACTCAAATTCTCCTGGCTCCAGGCCTAATACCATCTAGCTGTGTCTGTGGAACCACTGATAACATTCCATAAAATATGTGTGGAGGGGGGTAACTAGGTGAAATGAATAGAACACCGGCCCTGGAGTCAAGAGGACCTGAGTTCAAATTAATACACTTAATACTTATTAGCCATATGACCTTGGGCAAGTCACTTAACCCCAATTGCCCTGCCTTCCCCTCTCCAAAAACAACAACAACAAAAAAATGTTTGGAGGGTAGATTACAGAGGGAAGAGGCAGTCTGGCTACAGATGATTGACTAGGAAGCTATTTCAGCAGTCTACACAAGAGGTAAAAAGGGACTGAACTCTGGTAGCTAGAGTGTAAATGTAGAGGAGACAGATTTGAGGGATATTGGGGAGGTAAAATTGAAAAGTGTTGGCAATTGATTGAATATGGCAATTAGTGAGAATGTGTGACAAAAAGTGACTAGAATATGGCTCATGGATTGCAAAACTAGTTTTTGAACCTAGTTTTAAAGACTAAATTTCTTAAAGAATGGATAGTTTTGAAAGTATTTGTAGGAAGCAAGGGAAAAGACAGTAGATAAGTAGAGTTGAACAATTAGGGATAAAGAAGGGAAGGGAAAGGATCAAGGGCACAAATAGAAGAATTCTCATTGCCAAGGAGAAATCCATCTTTTGCAAGGTTGAAGCAAAGAAGGAGGAAACCAGAATGGTGTTGAGAAGATTTGAAGTATAAAAAGGAGAAGAAGAGGATGCTGGATGGCTTTCATTTTTTTAGTGATTTACAAAGTACAAAGCAAGGCCTTCTGAGAAGGTGGAGGGAGAGGCAACATGGGAAGCTTAAGGAGGGAAGAGAAGGTTTGGACTAAGCCCTCAGAAGCAGGCCCACTGAGATTAAGTTATGTAAGTATGAAGTGGATTTAGTAGGCCAGAGTGTAGAATTCATCCGTATTTGAATGGAAGTGGAGAAGGCTGATAGCTGTGTTTTGGAAACACAGTAAGACAAGCAATAAGACTAGGGATTAAAAGGTAAATGACCATGTAAAGTTGAATTGGTTAGTTACCAAAGCATAGAAAGGGTTTTAGAAACCATTGTAGTCTATCTCATTTTACAAGTGAGGAAGCTGAGGCATGTCATTTTGTAGTATATTTTCTTTTTCTCTTTGTCTTCACCTCTGCCTTTTTTTTCTTAAGCTTAGATAATTTACATTATCTAAGAACCCAAAGTGGAATTTCCAGGTCTGGGCTCTTCAAGAGCATCTCACTCCCAGGAGGGTTGCTTATGATGGCCAGGAAGTTCAGAGCTGTCTCTGAGCCATCTCATCAACTAACTCCCAAAGGAACAAAATGGAGCTTTTGGTCAGCACACCTCTCATAATATGAGCATATTTCCATGCTATGAGGTATTTAGGACCCCCAAAGAGTAGTTCCTGACCATTCTGCTCCCAGGAAAGCCAGAACTGGATTCAGATATGTGTTGTGGAAAGCAGAGAAATATTGGGGAGGGTGGTGGTGCAGAAAGGAAGATGTTCAAGAGAAGAGGGAAAATATGAGAAGGAACATACTAAAAAGAGACATCAAATAAAGGGCTTATGATCTAGGTAATAGGGAGAAGAAAGTGGGAAGGAAAATGCTTATGTTGTTCCTTCTGTCGCCCTTTTCTTCTGGTATATTATAGAATTAACATCTGGTGATTATTATCTAAGTCAAGCTTCAGGTAAGACTGAGATACTTACTGTCTTTAGGAATCAGCTGATTTGTCATTTTAAGTAATTTGATATCTCTTGCAGTGAGGATTACAGGAATTCTGTATTCTGGGTATTTTTTTTTTACTGTTTCCATTATGTTAAGAAATCATGATTATTCTTCCTCTTACCTTATGTCTTTGGAGCATCATTCTATTAGTTTTACTTTTGAGTTTGGCTTCTCTTTTCCTAGTGAGCCTTTTTTCAAGCTATCTTCTATCCATGGTTATATTCCTTATCTCTAGGTCCTCAACCACCCACAAGAAGTTACCTCAAAGGAAGGAAACATGGGAGCAGCCATCTATGGCCAGTGCCAACTCAACTTCTTCAGGAAAGTGGTGAGGAGTAGGAAATCATTATAGAAGAGGCAATTTATTTCAGGTTATTTGTGAGGACCAATGATAAGCTAATAGGGAAAGCAGGTTTTTTATAGCATTTAGAGTGCTGTACTTGGAGTCAGCCTTGAATCTCTCTTATTAGCTATGAACCACTGGATAAGTCATATAACCTCTCAGAGCCTCAGTTTTCTCAGAGGTAAAATAGGGAAATTGATTACTATCTCAATCAAAAAGCAGTTATTAAGCCACTACTATGTGCCAAGTCCTGTGGTTAACACTGAGGATATAGAGACAAAAATAAATCTATCCCAGCCCTCAAGAAACTTACATTCTACCTCTTAGAGTTACTATGAAGCTAAAACAAGACGATGCATATAAAGCATTTAAAAAATATTAAAAGTGCTTTATAAATGTTAGCTGCTATTATAACACTGTTAGCAGGAAGCACCCAAGCATACCCAGGATGGCTGCTGCACAGGTCCTTAGATAAGCTTTTCTAAAGGAAAGCAACTCAAAATGGGCTAACAATCTTGCTTTAATCAAACATATGTCATTTACCTAGATCAGGGCGAAAAGGTCAGCTCCAGAACTTTAGAGAATACAAACAAGTTACAAGCAGAAATTACAAGCAGACAAACAGATCAGCAGACAGGCTTCCAGTTGTCTGACCATTACATCATTTACCTAGTTCAGTTACCAGAGAGGGAAGCACCAACATCTGGGTTTTCAATGTCAGGGGGCTCAATGGCTGCCCAGAGTCTCATCTGGTCAAATTACATAACTCTTCTCAAAGTGAGCTCTAAAATGAAACTTCACATCGGGGTATATATAGCCTTCTCCTGGCTCAGAGAATGTCACAACCCTCTTGATTTCTCACCCCTGGATCACAATTGAATTACAATTATCATCAGTTAACACCAAGCATCTTTTCAAAAGGGGCAATGGAGAGCACAAAGGCCATCTACCCCTGAACTACAACAAGGTTAAGATAACATGACAGCATTTAATACCCAAAGAGAGATCTTTTTTCATCTTGACCCGAGGCAAGTTGTCAGCAATCCCTGTTCCTGGGGAGACTAAGCTTAACAAAGCCACAAGATACATTGCCAATGTCCTCATCAATTCACTTTCTGTCTGCAGAACAGTCTCAGGACCCCTGAAAACATCAACAAGACTGTCTTCCGGGATTTCCATAAATATACAAGAAAATCCTTCAGGGCTTCTGAACCAATAGCAGGGTTCCAGGACCTCTGCAACAATAGCACTGTCCTTTACCAGCAGACAAATCTGGCAAAACAATATCAAAACAGACAGACAAAATACTGGCATCACAGCCATGTCTCCTCAGTCCTTGGCAGCTCTCAAAATCCTGGGCAGCTCCAACTGGCCCTCAGCAATCCTCTCTGCCTCCACGTCTGACTCCAGGATGCTGCTCCCAAAAGTACTTCTGCCTCTCTCTGCTTGGGCCTCTCTCTAAATCCACAGTACCAGCTCCTTCCAGTTCAGCCCTCTCTTTTCACATCAACAAGTGCATCCCACAAGTGGAAATCACAAGCTCTGGGTTTCAACACTCACCCTGAAAACTAAGCCAACTCGGGGATCTTTAAATTTCATTGCGATTACAAATACTGACTCTGTTTTAGATCAGACAATGCAGGGAGAAGGGATGGGAGTGGGATCGTGGGCCAGACTTGTAGGATCAGCCTTCATCAGGAGAGCACTAGGCACCTGGCTCTGTGCTTTGAATCATGGAATGTTAGTTTTGGAAAGGATTCTAGGTATCATCTAGTCTATTCCCTTCCTTTTACAGATGAAGAAACAGGCTTACAGGGCCAGTGACTTGCTTCAAATCCCACAAGTGGGGTTTTGTGATTCAAATTTAATTCTCTTCTAACACAGAATGTAGACAATGCCCCTACATTAGTTAGTATAATTGGAGGACACTGGGGGAGACAGTCCTTAAAACAGAAGGGGGAGTATTGAGAATAAGTTGGATAAGAAAGGTGTTATGGAAAATCCTAAATGCCAGGTTGAGGAATTTAGATTTGATGCAATCAGGACCTTCAAAGAAGGCAACAAGATGCCGTAGGTTCTAGATCCAGAGACTTACTTGATAAAAATGGTGTCCAAGGCTAATGCATTAGTTAATGGTGTTAAAAGGGGAAAGAGTGGATGCAGGGAGGCCAGATATGAAGTTAGCATAATATTCTGGGTATGAGCTGATAAGTGGTGAGAATCATTGTGAGAATCAATCCTGAACCTAGAAACAGTTCAAAGTATTAATAAGATTTGTGACAAATTCGGTTTTTATTGGTCTTCATCATCTGTCTGTTGGCTCACTAACTTTCACTTGATCTTAGTTCACCTGTTGCCTCTCTCCACTTTTTTTGGCCTTCTGTTCATTGCCACACATCTTCTCCATGCCTGCTGTCTTCATTTTCTCACTTTACATAGGTTTTATATACTTTCTTACTTTATATAAGTTCTCCTTTACCTTATGCCTATTTCTTTTTGCTTCTCCACCATAAGGCAGCCTTTTTGAAGGTCCCAGGATCATCTCTTAGTGCCCATATTCCCTGGCCTTTTCTCAATCTTCATTCTTCCTGATCTCTTTATAGCATTTGGCATTTTCATAGAACTCCTCCTCTGCTAGTTAAGCTTCTACAGTACTGCACTGCTCTGTTCTTTTCTTTCCTGTTTAACTGCTCCTTCACTCGAATCCCGTTTCTTACTTTATACCCTAAACATAAGTCATTTCTAAGACTATTTTCATCATTCTTATATATTTTCTTATGTAACATATATCTTGTAATTTATTTTCATCAAGAGAGCTAATAGGGTCCCACAGTTTCAGTCATCTCCTCTATGTTGATGACTCCCAAAGCTATATATCTTTTAAATTCTCAGCTGTATGCTGGTCATTTCTACCTAACTGCTTTGATAGAATGTTCGACTTCATATGTCTATTGGAACTTGGCAATCTTTCAAAGTTACTGGTGCTCTCCTAATTGCTCTGGGATCAAAACAACAAAGCTGTAGATTTTCTCCTGGTCTGTATTCCTTAGCTTCAGATCCCAGCCTAGGGTATAAGTTAAGTCTATGATGCCCATCCTTGGTTAGAGTGATAGCTGTAGGTTTACCTCTAATTATCTTTTTTTTTTTTTTTAAAGCAATTGGGATTAAGGAACTTGCTCAAGGTTACATGGCCAGTCATTATTTATGTGTGGGTGCTCATTTTCTGAGGCTGGATTCAATCCCGGGTCATCCCAGCTCTGAGACTGGTGCTCTTACTCACTGTGCCACCTAGCCACCCCTCTAGTTATCATTATTATTAATAATAATAGCTAACATTTATGTAGCACTTACTACATTTCAGGTACTGTGCTAAGTGCTTTAAAGTTATCTCGTTTGGTCCTTACAACAACCTTGGGAGGTAGGTGCTGTTATTATGCCCATTTTACAGAGAGGAGGCTGAGGCAAACAGATGTGAAGCAACTTGCCCAGGGTCACCCAGCTAATAAGTGTCTGAGGATAGACTTGAACTCCAAAGTCTTCCTGACTTCCAGTCCAGCACTCTTTCCATTGCACCACCTAGCAGCTCCTACCTTAGTTATTCAGTTTCAGGCTCCAGCCCAGGTCTTTGGGCTGAATCTAGAGCCCAGTTACAGGGTCACTCTTAGTCTGTCTTACCTTTCCAGGTCCACAGCTGAAATCTTTTTAGTCTCTGCTTAGATCTACAACCCTGCTCAGGGATCAGAGTGCCCCATCTTCTGACTCCCCCTCTTCTGGCTCCTTGCCCTCTATATAATCATAGGCTCCAGCTTAGTTCTTGTTCCATAGGTCATATTTGGGTCTTCCTAGATGAACCTCATCCATAGGCACACAGGCCACAGGTGCTGACCTTCTTGGAAAAATAATCAGTCCACTGTGTCTTCTTTTTGGATTTCCCAGTCACTGCTCAGGCTCTTCTTTAGTCTTTGTCACAGTAGTTGGACTTTCTTTTATTCCCATCTTTGTCAGTCTGTTTCTTTGATCTTCCTTTGAATGGCATATTCCATAGTCTTCTCACCATCTCAGTTACCCTTTTCTGGGGTAGTTTGATGGCATAAGAATGGAGTAGGAATGAGCAAAGTATGCTGGGTTCTGGCCTTTGGTCTGAGACCCACACCACCATCTTTCTTGGCACTGGAATTGTGGGACAGTTGGCTTCTAACCCAAGAAGAGCTTTGGTTTCACATATTCACAGGCCCCTGGAAAGGAGCATGAATTTATGAGTTTTCATTATAAAATTTCTCTCTCTTCATCAGTGTTATGGTACTGATAATGTGGGCACCTTGTTTCATTTCTCCTGTTGTGTGATTTGGGGCACTTTAGGGAACCATTTTCCCTAATAATTTTTTGGAAATAGACCATGTAGTGGTATTTCTGGTTTTGAGCTTAAAGGAGTGAGGCAGAAGATCCCCAAAATTGAAATTTGGAAGTGGATTTTATTACTTAGGGACTATCGGGGGCTTATATGGTTAAACCCAAATCAGACAGTGGGTTGGCACAGACTGTGTGCCAGTTTTTAAAGAGATTCAATAGCCAGGTTACAGTAAGTCGAAACTACAATCAGTGATTGGTCAGTGTACATTTGAATTTCTTGCCAGCTTGAAGTGTACCCTAGGCTGAAACTCCTGCCCATGGATCAATTAGGGGAGGGGAAGGGTAGAGTTGTGCCTGCTTACAGAACAATTAGGGGAGGGGAAGGTGGAGTTGTCTGCTTTACAATTCAATTAGGGGAGAGGAAGGTGGATTTGTGACCAACACTGGGTCAAAGGGTTTAATAACTCTTTGGGCATAATTCCAGACTGCTTTCCAAAACGGTTGAATCATTTCAAAATTCTACTAATAATGAATTAATGTCCCAACTTTTCTACATCCCCTTCTATCATTTTAGCCAATCTGATGGGTGTAAAAATGATATCTCAAGGTTGTTTTAATTTGCATTTCTCTAATCAATAATGATTTAGAGCATTTTTTCCATATGACTATAAATTGCTCTCATTTCCTCATTGGAAAATTGCCTGTCTATATCCTTTGACTATTTATCAATTGGGAAATGACTTGTATTCTTATAGATTTAACAAAGTTCTTCATATACTTTAGATATGAGACTATATTGATAAAGATCTAATAAACTGTCTATGAAATTTTTTCACCCAGTTTTCTGCTTTTCTTCTAATCTTGGCTCTATTTGTTTTATTTGTACAAAACCTCTTTAATTTCATGTAATTGAAACTATCCATTTTATACTTTACTTTGCTCTTTATCTCTTGTTTATTCAAAAACTGTTCTCCTATCTATGTTTGATAAGTAATACGTTCCGTGTTCTAATTTTCTTGTAAAATCTTTCTTTAAACATAGGTCACGTATCCATTTTCACCTTATCTTGGTAAATGGTGTAAGATATTGGTTATACCATTTTGCTTCTCAGCCTCTCTTTTTACCCTATCCATATTACCTTATCTTCTTCCCTTCCTTCTTATTCCTTATTTTACCCACCTCTCTAAAAGGCCCTCCCTTATCTGTTATCTTATCTATTCACCCCACCCTCCTATTCTTAATCTATATACCCTTTTAAAAGTCTTGCCCCTCCCCTATCCCCCAGTTTTCTCACCTCTCTAAAGTTCAGAAGACCTCTAAACCTCTTCAGGTGTATACATTTGTTTCTTCTTCAGTCCAGATGAGAGTAAGTTACCTTGGTACCAAGGTATTATTACCTTGTCCTCCACCCCCACCTACTTCTGTATTAGTTCTGCCTTACATGCCCCATTTTCATGAGGTAGTTTCCCCCTTTAACCTTTTCCTACCCAGTTTTATTTTGTTGATCACTGCTAGATCTGGTGCTCTCTCTTTAATCTTGCTGGAGTTGTTTGGTTTCTGCCCACCTTGCCATCTTTAGAAAAGTCTTAGCCCTACATTCTAAAGTAATGAAAGATCGGGTTAGAGAAGTATGGGAGATGGAGAGACATAACAATACTTGTGGTTCAAGAAGCAAGAGTGTTAGAGTCAAATTGGTATGCCAAGAGGCAAGGGAGAAAAGCAAGACTAGACAGCCAGGTGCAGGCTAAGGAGGAAGGTGTAACCCAATTCCTCTCTTTTTAAATTTATATCCCCCTCGATTTTTTATTTTAATAAGCCTTAGTCAGTTCATTATATATTAATGATGAACCCACTATATATTGATTGGCCCTCTCATTATGTAAATTTGAGTTCCTTTAAACCTGTTACTTCAGTTGCCTATTATAAAATTTGAAAATTGATATTCCACAATTGACTGAGGATTGTACCTAATCAGTGTATCTAATCACTATTTGTTAATCAAATTTACACTTGATTGTAAAGGCTCTACTAATAAAATCTGTAAAAATCCGACTTCTTTATAGCTATGGACTATAATCCAACCACAAAACCCTAATCTGCTACTTTGGCTGACCATGAGGAGAGATAAATCAATCTGATCACAGGGTGTTTGACCATTGTAAAACTTTCCAGGGGATGTGAGTCAATCTGGTGATAAGCTGTGCCTATCATGGGATTCTCCAGAGAATGTGTAACCCAATTCTTAAAACTTTCAGGTGCTGGTTGTTGGTTCTAAAGACTCAACCTCATTTGAAATAGCATACTTAGCACTTTATCTCAATTCTCTATTTTATCCTCAGGTTCTGATCCTGTGAGAAAATGCTCTTATTATTTAAAATATAAATTGTATTTTACTGTATGTTTAAAGTATTGGCAGTATTGTAAAACTGGCATTTTAGAAAGGAGCAGTAGGTATCAGCATGAGAACATGGGGAAATTGGGCAGGGCAATTCAGATTGGCTCAGAATAGTGTAAGTATTCATTGGGTCCCCTGTTTTTCAGCTGTCCCACCTCCACCAATGAACAAAAGAACAAAAGGGCCCAACATGGAAACAGGAACTAAATAAAAGGTTTCAATATATAAAGTTGTAAAAGAAAGATTTAATTTGTCCTGGGTCCTAAAGTAAAGAATTACAGTAGTGGGAGGCCCAATATCTTTATGGCAGACTCATTCAGGGCCATATGGGAAGGATTTTAGAGTAGGCCTATACAGGTAAAAACACTGAATTCAGCTTGCACAGGGAACCAGTCTTAACCAATCAGTACACACAGGTTACTAATCTAGGCAGAAAGGACTGGGGAGGTGAAAGACATTCAAACCAAGATCTAGATTGGGATTAAAAAAAATAATAATAACCCACCTTTTCAGAAATCTGCCAACTAAATCAGTGACTCGGTAATAGATATCTTTTTTCTGGGATATGCCTTTACTAATCTGATCTAGTATCAGAATTTACATACTAATTGCTCTTAATGTTTGAGTTCCTTGATTTTGACCTTGCACTATACCCTTACTCCTGTTAACCTGACAGTTACTCAGAAGGAAGGACCTACATCTATTGTGACAGATTTAAGAGTTCATTAATGGTTTAGAGTTCCCATTTGGTGAAAGGGAGAGGCTTACTTAGAGTTGGTTTCATTCTTGACCTTTTTCTCCTTTAGTTCCACCTATTTCCCATGGGCTTGCCATTGCCTATAATGGGAGTCCAGGAAACCAGGCTGTAGCTGATACATCCCTGCCCATTCAGATGAGCAGTGTTTTGAGATTTTTATCCTTGTGTAATGCCAATGTGATACCCATAGCAGCCACCATGAATATGCATGCATATTTGCAGGGTAAATTTGCAAAATATAATAAACTCTCTTCTAAAGATCTTCCCTGCCCCTAGCTTAAGTGCACCTGGAGCCTGTGGTGGGAGGCTTGTTTTTCAGGGAAGCCCAACCTTGATACTTTTGTGATTGGGCAGTGGGTCAAGGAAGTTGTTACAATCTTTGAGCTAGGAGAAGGCTATGATGAGAGGCTTTGCTTTGGGGCTCACTTTGAGAAGTGTTGTGTGATTTGACCAGATGAGACTCTGGGAAGCCGTTGTTGAGAGCCCCCCGGCTTTGAAAACCCAGATGTTGATGCTTCCCTCTCCGTTAACTGTGATTTGGTATTGATATAATGTTTGGACAGTTTGGAAGCCTGTCTTTGATCTGTAAGTTCTGTAACTCTGAAGTTCGGGGCGCTGACCTTTTCCCCCCTGAACTAGGTAATATATGTTTGTTTGATTAAAGTAAGCTTGTTGACCCATTTTGAGTTGCTTTCCTTTTGAAAAGCAGATCTAAGAACCTGTGTTGGCAGCTACCCTGGGGATATTGGGGTGCTTGCTGCTACACTTCCTCAAAGGCAAAACCAAAATATTTGGAACATCATTAGGATACCAGGAAGTAAGATTTAACAAGGTATTCATCACTAATCAAGAGAATGCTGCTGACATCTTAAGCCTTCTTTCTCTTATGCCTCCTCACTAAACAAGCTCCCTTAGACAAATTCCTCCATCTACCCACCCACAGCTTGCTTCTCTCTCTCTGGTCTGCCTGCTCTCTGTTCTCTCCTCTCTCTCCAACTTGGGCAAGATCCTCCCACATACAGAGTTCCATGTGATCACAGGCTCCATGTGTTAGGCCTATTAATGGTCGAGGAAGATCTTCCTATTTCATTAACACTATACCTTGCCACTTATTATGTAATTAAAATCCTCCTCTGGGAATTTTTCTAAACAGCTACTTCCTCCAATCCAGTTGTCACATCCCCAATTCTCTTTCCCCAGAAACTAAAATCGTCTTTTTAGATGATGGGCTCCTTACAAATTATTCCTAAGTTTATCACCCTTTCCTCTATTTCTATTCTCCCAAAACAAACACTGATAGTGACTTTTGCAAATCCCTCCTCTCAGCACCTCTACTCTTAGGGCAACTAGATAGCACACTGGATGGCAGTCCTGGAGTCAAGAGGAACTGAGTTCAAATTTGGCATCAGACACTTAGTAGCTGTGTGAACCTGAGCAAGTCATTTAGCCCTGTTTGCCTCAGTTATTCATCTGTAAAATGAGTTGGAAAAGGAAATGGCAAACCACTCCATTATCTTTGCCTGGAAAACCCCAAATGGGGTCACAGAGAGTTGGGCACAACTGAAATGATTCAACACAAATATTAACATACTAAAAAATGTGTCATTTCAGGAGTTGGTAATATTTGAAGATGTGGCTATTTACTTTACCTTAAAGGAATGGAAACTTCTTATTTCCACTCAAAGGGTTCTCTACAGGAATGTGATGCTGGGGAATTATGGAAATGTGGGTAAGGACTCAGTGGGTAAGGACTCAGGCTGCTTCAATTCTTCACTTACTCCTCAAGAGTTTCTTTATTGCATTATTTGCTAATGGCTCTTCAGTTTTCAATGATAGCCACTTGAGAATGACTCAGCTAGTCATAGTCCTCATCCCTACACTCTCAGGGCCTGTCAGAGAGTTTGTTTTGTTTTCCAGTGATTTCCCCAATTCTGTGGGACTTATCTCTGTGAAACTAGGTGACTTACATATATCATTACTGTCCCCATTCTTCTACCTCCCTTTCAAGGAACTTGAGCCTGCTCCCTTGAACCTGAAACTGTATTCTAACTAACTTCTGGGTCACTTAACACACTATCTCATGCTTTTTCTTTTCCAATAAGCAGGATTCCCATTTTCCAACCCTGCTCTGATCTCTCACCTAGAGCAAGGGGAAGAACCCTTTGTTCAGTATCTCCAGGAAACTGAGAGAAAAGATGCCCAGAAAGGTTGTTCAGGTAAGCAATAGAGAACCTGGTATTCCTTCCACTATTGTCCTTCCTTTCTCTTTTTACCTTTGAAAATTGGTCATATGAGGATACAAGTTGAGGTCTGTTCCAATTCTTTATCTGAGTAATTGATTTAAATGTTTAAAAAAAGAAAGGGAGGGAGGAAACAGTCCTTGCACTCAAAGAACTTGCATTCTGCTCAGGTGCCTTTGTATGGTAGTATGGATTACTGGTATAGGAGAGTGGATACCCTCATTTTTTAGATTCTCTTTCTTAATATTTGGGATTTCTATAAAGTTCCACTTCCTGGGAGCTTCAATCCAATATAATTCAATGAGCATTTACCAAGCACCTACTAATTGCTAGGTACCGGGTACACAGACACAATGAAAAATAGTCCCTGCCCCACAGAAGATTATGTTCTACCAGAGGAATACTAAATCCATACAGATAAATAAGTGCAAGATGTTATGAGGATGGAGAGAATTCTAACAGGAAAATAAGGAAAGGCTTCCTGCAGGAGGTGGCAACTGAACTGAGCCTTATAGGAAGCTAAGGATCTAAGAAGTAAAGGTAAGAAGGGACTGAATCTCAGGCATGTGGGATAGTAACAAAAACAACTTATCCTTCCTTTAATGCACACTTTCTTTGTTCTGGTTCTTTGCTATCACAAAAGTGCTACTCATATTTTGATATTTATGAATATCTTTGGACTCCTTAGCATCTGTGCCTAGGAATGGGATTTCTGGGTCAAAGGGCATGGAAATTTTATCATTTTCTAGAATAATTCTAGAACTGTTTTTCAGAATGACTTAATCATTTCACAGCTTCAGCAAATGTATGCTTGTCTTCCTGCAGCAATGGGCACCCACTTTTGTTTCCAGTTTTTTGCTATCCCGAAAATTTGCTACAATAGATGTTTTCATAGATATGGGACTTTTCTATCCTTGACTTCCTTGGGGTATATTCTCAATAATTTTTTTCTCTTTCCTGCATTACCATATAAGAATCCTGACCTTCTTGACCCTTGGTTTTTATGCCTTGTTTCAGCCTATCACTTCTCCATAGTGTTCAAACATTCTGCAGAGGCGGGAGGGAGGAGCAGGCGGGGCCTCCCGGCTGGAAGCTAGGGAGGTTGTCGGGGGAAGAAGCTTCCCAGAATCCTTCCCCCATGCGCGCCGCGGGTTAGTCTTGGCGGGGTAAGGAAGGGGAAAGGAAAGGGAGGGAGAGGGAGAGGCGGGCCGGCCGTCCGCCTGCCAAGGCTCTGCAGGGAGCGGCGATTTTGCTGGGGCTTTGAGGTTCCCGCCGCCTCGGCTCCGGCGCTCGACGAAGGGGAGGGGCCGGCGATGATAGAAACTTGAAGGCTCTAAGTGCACATGGCAGCCTTTGATTTTGGGGGCGACCAACTGGGACCTCATTGGTCGGAACGAAGTACCTAAAGAGCAAACTGCTTATCGCAACCTGGGGCAGAACCTGTAGGGTCCTCACAGGTACGGCTGCCTCTCCAATGTTCAGGTGCGGACAGTGGGCTCTGGCCCCTGTGCTGCCCACAGTCTCCTCATCGCCACAGAAGGGAAGCTGTGGATCTGGAGTCGAGCTTGGACATGGCGATACCAAGAGAGTGGAAGCCCCCAGACTCATCCAAGTCCTCAGCAAGGAAGTGATTGTGTCAGCTGCGAGTGGGAGGAACCACTCTGGCTTTGACAGAAACCGGCTCTGTGTTTGCATTTGGGGAGAACAAGATGGGGCAACCAGACCGATGCAAAGATAATGTACAATGGCCAGCCAATTACCAAAATGGCTTGTGGGGCTGAATTCAGCATGATAATGGACTGCAAAGGAAACCTCTACTCCTTTCGGTGCCCTGAATATGGTCAGCTGGGACATAATTCTGACGGGAAATTCATTTCCCGGGCTCAGAGGATAGAATATGACTGTGAGTTGCCCCCCCCAAGAAGCCATCTTCATTGAAAAGACAGATTTTGCCAGTTCCCAACGTGGTGGTGCGAGATGTTGCCCGTGGCACCAATCACACGCTGGTTCTAGACTCTCAGAAACGTGTTTTCTCTTGGGGGTTTGGAGGGTATGGCCAGCTGGGCTACACAGAGCAGAAGGATGACATGGTGCCTTGCCTTGTGAAGCCCAGTTCACCGAAGGTTGGAGATGGGCCCCAGCTTATGGTGCTCTCCTCAGCAGCCATGATAATACTGCTTTTCCCACAAGCCAAGCTTCTAATTTTCCAGCCACAGAGGTCCTGAACAGCTTTGGGATACATGGTGGACTCCCGGGAAGTATTGGTAGCACCCCAGAAAAACAGGCCACCAACTTCGCTGATGGAGAAGGAGCAGGTATAGCCGGCGTAGATTTGTGCAGCCCCATAATTAGAAGTTCATTTCATACCAAAGTGAAAACTTATAAGCAGAAATATAGAAAATAAAAGCACAGCTATGTATATCAGTTATAAACAAGTTTCCTACATCAGTCAGAGTCCACAGAGGGGCTGCAGTAGGCAGATTCAGCGATGAGGGACTTACCAGGATAAAAATATATTTAATAGAGAGGAGAGGCCTTCCTTAATATAGACAATAGATTGTTATAACTTTGGGAGAGCTCTAACATGAAACTTAAAAGTTTTAGGAGGTAGAAGTCTGTTTGTAAAAAGTACAACAACAAAAGATAGGTAATGATATTGTGTTTCATGAGTTTGATTATATTAATTTGATTATAATTAAATGTACTATTAATGATATACTCGATTTATAAATATTATGATGTAAAAAGTGATCTTTGTTCTAAACACTCTGCCTTGAGAAGGGCAATTACTTGCATTGAGTTAAGAAAATGGCCATCTAATAAAGCAAACTTCAAAATACAAAGACATGACTTTGAATTGAAACATTAGTGGGAGAACTGTTATGAGCGCCAGGTTTTGCCTAAGTGTACTTGTAGTTAAAATTAACCAAACCAAGCACCATAGTATATTAGAAAGGGCATTAAATTCAGAAAACCTTGGTTGAAGTCCTTACTCTGTGTAATTGGAAAAATGGGTCAAAGGGCATGGCTATTTTAGTCCTTTTTAGCATAATTTCATAATTGGTTTTCAGAATGATTGAATTGATTCACAGCTTCAACCGTTTATATTACTATGTCTTTCTGCAACAATTAACTCCTAATTTTTTCCAGTTTTTTTTTTTTTGCTACCCCCAAAATATGCTACAACAAATGTTTTTCACATATATGGGAAGTCTTTGACTTCCACAAGAATAGCATGTGAGACTTTGTTAAATACTTTGCTAAAATCTAGGTAAACTAGATCTGTGACATTCCCCTATCAGGTTAATAAATCTTTCAAAAAAGGAAAATTAAGTTAGTCTGGTGGCATGACTTTTAAAAAAAATTCTAAAATATATTTTTGACACAAATAATTCATAGTTTTTACATCCTATATTTCCCAGGTATTCATCCTGAGATGCATATATGGACGCAAATATGATATCCTTTATACTCAGCCCTCTTTATCCCCCACCTCTACAAAGAAACTAGGAGGGTTTTTTTTTTTCATATTTATTCACAGTCACCCTTTCTTGCAACAGTCATATGCTATTATATTCACATACTACATAATTAATGAGCATTGACTTTGTTTCCAGTTCTTTGTTGCTACAAAGAAGTGCTTCTCTAAATATGGTGGTACATATATGGAGCCTTTCTTTCTATCATAAAAGCCTCCTATGGCATGACCTGTTCTTGATGAACCTATGTTGCTCTCAGTGGTCACTGCTTCCTTTTTTTTAGGTATTAATAACTGACATTACATAGAGCTACAAAGTTTGTAAAGTACTTTTACATACAGTATCCCTTTTGGCACTCACTACCCTGAAAGGTAGATAATGCAAGTAGTATGATTCTCCCTATACATATTAGGAAACAAGTTAGGTAACTTGCCTTGCCCCATGTCAGTGAGCTAGTAAGCACCAGAAGCATTCTAATAATACTTCAATGTTGGCAGAAATTAAAAGTTAAGTTAAGCAGTCTAGTTTTCAGACTCCATTCTCCACCCTTCCCCCTCCATTTAAAAATAATCAAGATGTTTGCTTTTGCCAACCTGTGCTGCTTCCTCAGTTTTCCACACATTTTCAAGATCACTAACAGAGATTTCATATCTGCCAATTCTCTCAGTCCCCTATAATATGACTTGAACTCATCAACAACAACTAAGGGCTCCCATCCTTACTTAATCTTGGGTATCAGCTCCTTATTAGCAGTTTTTGTTTGTCCTTTCTAGTCCAAAGGCAATTGTCACTTGTTGAGAATGGTAAGCAAGGTACAAGATAAGCAGCTCTGCCTTCTGTCATCACTATTCATTCTGTCTGTTCTTTCAATTCTGAGCTTCAGTTTTCTTTAAAATGAAGACATGGTAATAGCATTGTATATTGCTTCAAGGTTTTCAGAGGGCTTTACATGTTGTTTTAATTCTTACAACAACTGTGAGGTAGGTTCTGTTATTTTTCCCGTTTTACAGATAAGGAAACTGAAAGCTACACTGGGTTGCACAGCTACTAAGTGTCTGAGGCAAGATTCAAACTCGGGTCTTCCTCACTCCAGGCCCAATGCTTTATTGGGCCACATAGATGCCTCTAATAGGCTGATAATACATTTTGCCTCCTATCAGCAGTTTTGTGAAGAAGGTACCTTACAGCATTTTTAGAGCAAATTGGAAATGTTTTTAATTTCATCCTCATACTGCTTCAAGAAAATGTCAAGAGAGCAAGCAGGATGTGGTAAAGACTGGGAATCTGGAGTCCTGAGAGCAAATCATTTCTGATATGGGGGTGCCCTGGCCTAGACAAATCATGTAAAATTCTAAGCCTCATTTTCTTTTCTTTTCTTTTCTTTTCTTTTTTTTTTTTTAAAGCAATTGGGGTTAAGTAACTTGCTCAAGGTTACACGGCTAGTCATTATTTATATGTGGGTGCTCATTTTCTGAGGCCGGTTTCGATTCCGGGTCATCCCAACTCCGAGGCGGGCGCCCTTACTCACTGCGCCACCTAGCTGCCCCTAAGCCTCATTTTCTGAGACTTTACAAAGTGAGAAGAATAACACTGGCTTTACCTACCTTAGGTTGATGTCGAGAAAATGCTTTACAAAACCTTCAAGCCCTATATAAAATACAAAATGTGACACACAATACCTTAGTGTGCTATACTAGAATGACATTGGGAGGATGTGCCTATTTGAGCATTACTGAACTAAGGAACACTGGAAATAAAGTCTGCTTTTCTTCATAGTTTCATATACACACATCATTAATTCTTTGTATAATTTTTTGTTAATTACGTTCATAATAAAAAAGTATATATTTCTTTTCTTTAAAAGCTGGCTTTTCTGGCAGAAGACAACTTGCATCCCTCCCAGATGGGAATTGGTTACTAAATTTTTGTGCTGAATTAATCCAACCCCTTTATTTTACAGATGAAGAATCTGAAGCACAGATTGGTTAGGTGATTTACCAAGGGTTACATTGGTAGTGAGTAGCAAAGCCTGGGCTTCTGAATCTAAATCCCATGCTATCACTTTCACCCTATTTTGTATGGCTAATTATTAAAGTTTGGTGTGGGAAATTTGGTATCAAATTTGTTTTGAGTTCAGAGAGAAAACCTTCTACCTTTGGGGGTAAAGAGAAAGAATGGCCAGGCAGAAAAAATATGTCCAACACCTATAAGGGACAGGGGGAAGAAGAATATCAATTCTTATATTTTAGATCTCAGAAATGAACAATAGATTACTGAGGTTAGTGTGTTTCAGAGCAAAATATTTTCCTTCAGAAAGGAGCAAAAACCTTAGGAGGAAAATATGGTGCCACATAAAACAGTTTAAAACGCCTATTTTTAATTTTTTAATTTTTTTTAGTTAATTTATTAGTTTAGTTTCAGTTAACAAGATTCAATTCCATAGTTTCTTGATTTTCAAATTTCCTTTACTTCCCTCCCCCCACCCCCCCACCCCCACGACAGCATATAGTCCAGTATAGGATCTGCAAATATATTCATATTAGACATTATTCCAATTACAAAGGCATATTGTACTAGGTGGGATGAAAGATGGTAAAAAAGAAATAAAGCCAAATGAAGAAAAGAAAAAGATCATTTAGTTTGCTTCCATCAGGATTCAGGCTCAGTTCTTTCTAGTTATATCTCTGGATGGCGCATTTCTCTCTTTCTTGAGTCTTTTGGGATTGACTTATATCACTGCATTGCTGAAAAGAGTCCAATCTGTCATAGTTGGTCATCACAGATATGGTATGTCTGTGATTGTATACAAATTTCTTCTGATTCTACTCTTCTCACTCAGCATCAGTTTGTATAAGTCTCTCTAGGTAAATATGAAATCTGTCACCTCCTTGTTTCTTATAGCACAATAATATTCCATTACATTCATATACCACAACTTGTTTAGCCATTCCCCAATTGATGGGCACCCCTTTAGTTTCCAATTCTTTGCAACCACAAAGAGGGCTGCTATAAATATTTTTGTACATATGGGTCTTTTTCCCATTTCTGTGATCTCTTTGGGATATAGCCCTAGAAGTGGTATTGTTGGGTCAAAGGGTATGAAATTATTTATAATCCTCTGGGCATAATTCCAGATTGCTCTCCAGAATGGTTGGATAAGTTCACAACTCCACCAGCAATGTATTAGTGTTCCAATTTGTCCACATCCTCTCCAGCCTTTGTCACTTTCTTGTTTTGTCATCTTAGCCAATCTGACTGGAGAGATGTGGTATCTCAGAGTTGTTTTGATTGGCATTTCTCTAATCAATAGTGATTTGGAGCATTTCTTCATATGCTTATAGATATCTTTAATTTCTTTCTCTGAAAACTGCCTGTTCATATCCTTTGACCATTTATCAATTGGGGAATGACTTGTATTCCTTTAGATTTGTCTCAATTCTCTGTAAATTTTAGAAATGAGTCCTTTATCAGAGACACAGGTTGTAAAAATTCTTTCCCAATTTCCCACCTCCTTCTTGATCTTGCTTACATTGGCTTTGTTTGTACAGAAGCTTTTCAATTTAATGTAATCAAAATTATCCATTTTGCATTTTATAATGCTCTCTAATTCTTGTTTGGTCCTAAAGTCTTCCCCTTTCCACAAATCTGTCAGGTAAAATATTCCTTGCTTTCCCAAATTGCTTACAGTATCATCCTTTACACCTAGATCATGCACCCATTTAGACTTGATTTTGGTATATGGTGTTAGATAGTGATCTATGCCCAGTTTCTGCCATACTGTATTCCAGTTTTCCCAGCAGTTTTTGTCAAATAGTGCATTCTTATCCCCAAAACTGGGGTCTTTGGGTATATCAAACAATAGATTACTATATTCATTAACTGCTGGGTCTCCTGCCCCTAATCTATTCCATTGATCCACTACTCTACACCTCTGCCAGTACCAAGCAGTTTTGATGACTGCTGCTGTATAATACAGATTAAGATCTGGCATATAGCTAGTCCACCTTCCACCTTTTCTTTTCATTAATTCCCTTGATATTCTAGACCATTTGTTTTCCCAAATAAATTGTGTTATTATTTTGTCTAACTCTAAAAAGTAGTTTTTTGGTAAATTGATTGGTATGGCACTAAACATATAGTTTAGTTTGGATAAAATTGTCATTTTTATTATATTAGCTTGACCCAGACACGAGCAATTGATATTTTTCCAACTATTTAGATCTGATTTTATTTGTGTGAGAAGTGTTTTGTAGTTGTGATCATATAGATTCTGGGTTTGTTTTGGCAAGTAGATTCCCAAATATTTTCTAATGTCTACAGTGACTTTAAATGGGATTTCTCTTTCTATCTCTTGCTGTTGAGTTTCATTAGAGATGTACAGGAATGCTGAGGATTTATGTGGGTTTATTTTATGTCCTGCAACTTTGCCAAATTTATTTATTGTCTCAAGTAGTTTTTTACTTGATTCTCTAAGTATATCATCATATCATCTGCAAAGAGTGATAGCTTGGTCACTTCTTTGCCTAATTTGATTCCTTTGATTTCTTTTTCTTCTCTAATTGCTACTGCTAGTGTTTCTAGTACCAGATTGAATAAGAGGGTGATAGTGGACACCCTTGTTTCACTCCTGATCTTATTGGAAAGGCTTCTAGTTTATCCCCATTGCATATAATACTTGCTGATGGTTTTAAATAGATGCTATCAACTATTTTGAGGAAGGCTCCATTTATTCCCATACTTTCTAGTGTTTTTAATAGGAATGGGTGTTGTACTTTGTCAAAAGCCTTTTCTGCATCTATTGAGATGATCATGTGGTTTTTGCTAGTTTTGTTGTTGATATGCTCAATTATATTGATGGTTTTCCTAATATTAAACCATCCTTGCATTCCTGGAATGAATCCTACCTGATCAGGGTGTATTATTTTGTGATAAGTTGTTGGAGTCTTTTGGCTAATATTTTATTTAGAATTTTTGCGTCTAAATTCATGAGGGAGATTGGTCTATAATTTTCTTTCTCTGTTTTATCTCTTCCTGATTTAGGAATCAGTACCATATTTGTGTCATAGAAAGAGTTTGGTAGGACTCCTTCTTCACTAATTTTCCCAAATAGTTTGTAGAGTATTGGAATCAATTGTTGTTTAAATGTTTGATAGAATTCACTAGTGAACCCATCTGGCCCTGGAGATTTTTTCCTAGGGAGTTCTTTGATGGCTTGTTTGATTTCTTTTTCTGAGATGGGGTTATTTAGGTAATTCACTTCCTCTTCAGTTAATCTGGGCAATTTGTGATTTTGTAAATATTCATCCATTTCACTAAGATTGTCATATTTATGTTCATACAATTGGGAAAAAATAATTCCTCATTATTTTTTTTTATTTCCTCTTCATTGGAGGTAGATTCACCCTTTTTATTTTTGATACTCATAATTTGGTTTTCTTCTTTTTTTTATCATATTGACTAAGGGTCTATCAATTTTGTTGATTTTTTCATAAAACCAGCTCTTAGTTTTATTTATTAATTCAATAGTTTTCTTAATTTCAATTTTATTAATCTCTCCCTTGGTTTTCAATATTTCTAATTTAGTACTAAATTGGGGGTTTTCAATTTGTTCTTTTTCTAACTTTTTCAATTGCATGTCCAATTCATTGACCTCCCTTCTCTCTGCTTTAATTAAGTATGCACTCAGGGATATAAAACTTCCCCTGAGAACTGCCTTTAGTGCATCCCACAAATTTTGGTATGTTGTCTCATTATCATCATTCTCTTGAATGAAATTATTGATTGTTTCTATAATTTCTTGTTTGACCCACCTATTCTTTAGGATTAAATTGTTTAATTTCCAATTAGTTTTTAGTCTATCTTTCCCTGGCCCTTTATTGCATATACTTTTTATTGCATCATGATCTGAGAATGATGCATTTAATATTTCTGCCTTTCTGCACTGGATTGTGAGGTTTTAATGCCCTACTACATGGTCTATTTTTGAGTATGTACCATGCACCCTGAAAAGAAAGTAAATTCCTTTTTACCCCAATTCAGTTTTCTCCAGAGATCCATCATATCTAGTCTCTCTAAGATTCTATTCACCTCTTTGAACCAGAACCAGTGAGAATAGTGTTTAAATGATGTTCCTCTCCCTCTTTCTTTCCCCTCTTCTATAGTGTATTTTGATGCCTCTTCAGATGGCATATTTTACCTTTTCCTATATCATCCTTTCCTTTTTCCCATTACAGTCCCTTTGATCCCCTTAATAGTTTTTTTTTTTTTAGTCTTCAGGTTAGTGCATTCATACCCACACCCTCTATCTAAGTATAACCCTTTTGAAGGTCATGATAATCATAAAGATTTCGAATATTGACAGTTATCAGCTCCACATATAGGGATGTGAATATTTTGTTCTTATTGCATCCCAAGTAATGAGCATGTGTTTGTGGGTGTGGGTGTGTGAACTTATGCATGTGTGAGTCTGTGTTTCCCTTGTTTACCTTTTTATGTCTTTCTGGAGTCTTGTAATTGGAAATCAAATTTTCCATTGAGCTCTGGCTTTTTCATCAGGAAAGTCTGGAAGTCCCTTATTTCATTAAACATCCGTCTCCTTGCCTGAAAGATTATGCTCAGTTTTGCCGGGTAGTTAATCCTTGGTTGTAGTCCTAGCTCTCTTGCCCTATAAAACTCCTATTTTTTAGCTTAAAAAATATTAAATACCTACTAGGAGCAATTATAGACTTATCATTGGAAGGAATTTTTCATTTTATACGCATCCAGACTTTTCAAAAAGTCTTATAAAAGTTTTGGGTACTAATTTGTAAATATTTCATGGAAAAAATGAAATCTGAAGGATGGCAAGTTTTTGCTATAATTCTGAGGTAGGCAGAGAAAAATAAGGATAAGTTAGAGATTGCAAGAGGAGAGTAAGCAGTTTAGCAAAGAACTTTTGATATCAAATCATTTGAAGATCAATGGAAAAAACTAGGAATGTTTACCCAGTAGAAGACTGAGGTAGGAATAACAGATGTCTTAAGTATTTAAAGGGCTAGTCTATCAAAGAATAAGTATTTTTTATATCTGGTACCAGAAGGCAGAACGGGTGAAAGTGGCAGAGGCAAAAGTAAGCTTGATGAAAGAAAGTAAAAGAGGCATGCAGAGGAAAGAATGATGAATTTGGAATCAGATAATCTAAATGCAAATTTTGACTTTGCTGCATAACACTGTGTGACCTTGAGCAAGTTGAACTGAGCTTCCATATCTGTAAAATGAAAGGGTTGGGTGATGGAGTCAAGATGGAATAGGAAAGCCAGGGACTTACCTGAGGTCTCCCAAATTTCTCTCCAAACAACTTTAAAATATGCCTCAAAATGAATTCTGAAGCAGCAGAACCAAAAAAATGACAGAGTGAAACAAGTTTCTAGCCCAAGACAACTTAAATGGTCAACAGGAAAAGTCTGTCTCATTGGGTATAGCAGCAAGCACCCTGGTATACCCAGGGTGGCTGCTAACACAAGTTCTTAGATCTTCTTTTCTACAGATAGCAGTGTGTAGAAGCAGGAAAACTCCCTGTGCTCCTCCCATAACAACTTCAAATACCTATAAAAATGACTCTAAACAAACTTTAGGGCTACAGTACCCACAAAATGACAGAAGAAACAAACCTTCTGAAGACAGCCCGACAGGCCTGTAGGAAGGGTCCATCTCAGCATGCTGGGAGCAGAGCCCAGCCCTGAGTGAGCTCTCGGTTTTAGCCTCAGGGCAGCCTGACAAGCCACAGCTAGAAGGATGTTGGGAGAGTGGATCACTAGCAGCTGTGATGGTTTCCAGAATTATCAACCCATAGGTGCCAAAAACAAAGTTAGAGGTCAGTATAGACTTTGGGAACTGGGAGTCTGGGAGAGTGGTCTGGCCTCTGCCCTTGGAAGAAGGGGCTGAGGCGCAACAGCTGCTATGGCATGGCTGCTTCAGAGCCCCTGGCCTGCAGATTGTAGGGGGACCAAGCAACCATTCTGAAGGGTAATCAATCTTACTTGACCCTGCTTGGATCTGGGTTGCTGTCTAGGGTGGAGGTCCTGGGATATGTGACCAGTGAGCCAGAGAATGTGGAGGCTTCAGAGAGGGCAGTCAACTAATACCTTCAGCAGCTGAGAAAACCCCAGTAATTTGTGACAAAGCTCTCCTCTCTGGAAGCAGAGTTTTACTGTGGCAAAAAGCTCAAAAGTCAAGTAATTGTGTGGCAACATAAGGAGCAAAGTAAGCAAAGCAAGCACAGCAATCCAACTTTGGATTCCTTTTTTGGGGACAAAGCATGGAATGGCAGGAAGACAACAAAGTCAGAACTCCTGCACTAAAAGTTTCCAAAAATATGAACTGTTTACAGGGCATAGAGGAGCTTAAGAAGGATTTTTAAAATCAAATAGGAGAAGTGGAAGAAAAATTGGGAAGAGAAATGAGAATGATGCAAGAAAATCATGAAATCAGAGTCAACAACCTGACTGAAGAAAATAACACCTTAAAAAGTAGACTACCTCAAATGGCAAAAGAGGCACAAAAAGCCAGATGAGAAGAATGCCTTAAAAAGCTGAATTTGCCTGGTGGAAAAAGAATTTTAAATCTCACTGAAGAGAATCATTCCTTCAGAATTATATTGGAGCAAATGGAAGCTAGTGACTTTATGAGAAATCAAGATACTATTAAACAGATGCAAACAAATGAAAAAATAGAAGGCAATGTGAAATGAAAACCAATGACCTGGAAAATAGATCCAGGAGAGATCATTTAAAAATTATTGGACTACCTGAAAGCCATGATTAAAAAAAGAAATCATCCTTCAAGAAAGTCTCGAGTAAAATTGCCCTGATGTTTTAGAACCAGAGGACAAAATAGGGGTTGAAAGAATCTACTGATCACCTCCTGAAAAAGATCCCCAAAAGAAAACTCCTAGGAATATTGTAGCCAGGTTCCAGAGCTCTCAGATCAAGGAGAAAATATTACAAGCAGCCAGGAAGAAACAATTTGAATATTGTGGAAAAACAATCAGGAGAACACAGGACCTGGAAACTTTTTTTTTCAGTATTTCAAAGATCTTTTAACTAACTTTAGAGTTTAGTGGACAGATAGCTTGGGAGAATTGCTATGACTGAGCTCCCAAAGAAAAACCCTGGGGCCAACTCGATTTACCAGCTACTTCTTCTTCTTCTTTTTTTTTTTCTGGTTTACATCATTCATTTCTGCCAGATTTTGAGTTACAGTTTTTCCCCATTGTCCCCTCCCACCACCCCAGAATAGCAGTCCCACTAGATATCCCCTCATCCAATCTGCTCTCTCCTATATCTTCTCCCATACCACCTTCAACTTTTCCATTAGGGCAAGGTGAGTCTCTGTGCCCCAATGCCTGCACATCTTATCTCCCAATTACATGCAAAAGAGTATTAATAATAGTATTTATATATATGAAGCATTTAATTTTAAGACCTCGAATTTCAGATCCATTCCCTTCCTTCCTTGTCACCCATTCCCTCTGGGAAGATAAGCAATTCAGTATGTGTTGTACATGTATAGCTATGCAAAACATTACCATAGTAGATATATTGTAAAAGGCTCCTTATAATTTCCTCCCACCCATCCCACCCCCACCTGGTCCATTCCCTACTTTGATACTGTCCCTCTTTGATAGTGGGTACTTCCAACTTCCCCTCCCCCAAGAATACCCTCCCCTCCATCATCCCCCCTCTCATCCCCCTTTCCCCTACTCTCCAGCAGGGTAAGATATCCCATTTAGTATGTATGTCATTCTCTCCCTGAGCCAAATTCAATGAGATAGGGTTTTATCTTTTTGCCTTTCTGTTCTTCCTCTCTCCTGCAGCCACTTCCCTTTGCTTCTTCTACATGAGATAGTTTACCCTAGCCTGTCTCTCCCCATCTCCTCTTTCCACTTTCCTCTCTCACCTCTTAATTTCACCCCTTAGGTATCATCCCTTCCCAACGAATTCAACCTATGCCCTCTATCCACATATAACTATAAACATATATACATACATTCACACATGTATTCATATGCCGATATACCCTTCTTCCATTATTTTCATACTGAGAAAGGTTTCATCAGTCACAGTTATTGTTTTTCCATGTAGGAATGTAAATATGTCAACTTTGATAAGTCCCTTTTCATTTCCTTTCCCTGATTACCTTCTCAGGCATCTCTTGCTTCTTGTGTCTCGATATCAAATTTTCTATTCAACTCTGGTTTTTTCCTCAAGAATGCTTGAAAGTACTCTATTCTACTGAATGACCATATTTTCCCCTGAAACAAAATACTCAGTTTTGCTAGGTAGGTGACCCTTGGGTTCAGTCCCAGCTCTTTTGCCCTGCAGAATATCATATTCCATGCCCTTCAATCCCTCAGTGTAGAAGCTGCCAAGTCCTGTGCTATTCTGATTGTGTTTCCACAGTATTGAAATTGTTTCTTCCTGGCTGCTTGTAGTATTTTCTCCCTGATCTGGGGATTCTGGAACCTGGCTATAATATTCCTGGGAGTTTTCTTTTTGGGATCTTTTTCAGGAGGTGATCTGTGGATTCTTTCAACCTCTATTTTGCCCTCTGGGTCTAAAACATCAGGGCAATTTTCCTTGAGAATTTCTTGAAGGGTGATTTCTAGGTTCTTTTTTTGATCATGGCTTTCAGGTAGTCCAATAATTTTAAATTATCTTTCCTGGATCTATTTTCCAGGTCAGTGGTTTTTCCCATGAGATATTTCACATTGCCTTCTATTCTTTCATTTGTTTGGATCTGTTTAACAGCATCTTGATTTCTCATAAAGTCATGAGCTTCCATTTGCTCCAGTCTAACTCTGAAGGAATGAATCTCCTCAGTGAGCTTTTGAGATTCTTTTTCCATCTGGCAAATTCAGCTTTTTAAGGCATTCTTCTCCTCATTGCCCTTTTGGGCCTCTTTTGCCTTTTGAATTAGTCTATTTTTTAAGGTGTTGTTTTCCTCAGTCAGGCTGTTGACCCTCATTTCATACTTTTCCTGCATCCTCCTAATTTCCCTTGCCAATTTTTCCTCCACTTCTCTTATTTGATTTTTAAAGTCCTTCTTAAGGTCCTCTATGGCCTGTAACCTGCTCATATTTTCCTTTGGGGCTTTTGGAGCAGGATTTCTGACCTCACAGTCCTCCTCCTGTTCCATGCTTTGATCCTCTTTGCCCCCAAAATAGGAGTCTAATGTTCCATTTTTCTGTTTATTTTGTTTCCTTTGCCTAGGCATATTGCCACTTAATTGCTTGACTTTTGGGCTTGTTGCCACAGTAGGACTCTGCCACCAGACAGGGGAGCTTCAGTCCCGAATCTTGGGGTCTTCACAACTTCCGTTGCTGGCAAGCTGGATACCCCCCCGCACGACCTGCACCCCAGGCCACAATCCAGATCCAGGAAGGTTAAAGCAAGAGCGATTAACCTCCAAGACTGATCGCTGGATCTCTCTACAGTTCGCAGGCCAGGAGCTGGAGCCGCCACTGAAAACTGCAAAATGGCGTGTCTCCTCAGTGGCTTCTAGCCCCTAGGGGAGGAACCCGACACATTCCCCAAATACTGGTCCCAAAGTCCATAGGGCACTAACCTCTCACTTTGTCCTAGGCATGTCTGTGTTGATATTTCTGGAATCGCCACAGCTGCTGGAGTTCTGGGGTCCCTCCAGCTGGCTGCTGGCCTGGCCGTTCTGGGGCTAAAACCTCGGCTCACTAGGACCTGGGTTTGGTTCCCTGCACGCTGTTGGCTTCCAGAGCACTGCGCTGGTCACTCCGTGCAGGGCTGCTGGGCTGTCCTCAGTGGGAGGTTAGTTTCTCTGTGTTTTTCTGTGGGTGCTGGGGCTCCAGAAGTTGTTCAGAGTCCCCTTTTACATGGTTTGGAAGTGATCTGGGGGGAGAGCACCTTGAACATGCTGTTTCTACTCCGCCATCTTAGATTGTAAGTTTCTTAAGGGCAGGGATTGTCTTTTTTTTTTTAAATCCCAGCATTTAGCACAGTATTTGGCACATAGTAGGTACTTAATACATTATTTCTTTGATTTTTATTTCTAGTAAATTGCCCTTTTTCACTGCTGCATTATAAAATCATGTGACTAATTTCTGGATGGGCTGAGGGAATTCAGAGGAAAAAAAATTGGAACTTAAGAACAGTGGTTCTCTAAGTTTTAACAAGCTGAATATAACCTTTGGGATGTTACATATAGATATAAGTGACTTGCTCACACAACTAGGAAATATTGGAGCCTGGACACAAAGAGGTATCAGAATCAGAATCTGAGTATTGAACTATCTGGGACAAGCCATAGCTGAAAGACTTTCCTCTAGGGTATTCTGTATACGTCCATCCACAATACAGAAAATTATAGGCTGTTAGATAGAGAAGAGACCTTAATGATTGTTCTTCTTCTGCACAGGAGAAAACTGAAGCCAAGAGAAAAAGAGGTGTAGAACCCAGATTTTATAGATTCTCATGCCAGTACTATTTTTGCCCTACCATGCAAGTAATCAATCAATAAACACATATTAAGTGGTTACTATGCTAGGCACCATACCAAGTACCAAGGATACAAATATAACACAAATCAAGAAAAAAGAGCTTTGGACTTGGAGACAAGGTAATGAGTAATGTTAATGAATAATTCAATTAAATGAAACAAACATTTATTAAGTACTGTGTGTAAGGTTCTGTGTTGGTAATGATGATACAAATAAGAAAGTGAAACAGTCTCTTACATTAAGGAATTTATATTCTGTTGGGGGGATGGGGGCGAGGTGTGGTGGTGTACATAGAATATCACTTGAATATAATACCTTGTCTCTACTCCCACTTTCAGCCCACAACAGCACTGGCAGATTGGGTACATAGAAGTGCAGCTGCTAAAAGTTTCGGGGTTTTAGGGGTAACCCTTTGGGTGGCTATCCTGATAACACCAGCTTTATGAGCCTCTGTCAGTTGCTTTCTCTTGGCAATCAGTTAGTAGACTCAGGCTTCTTTAATTTTCCCCTAACTTTTCAGCTAACTTCCCTTGTAGAATTTTTATTTATGGGATCCTACATATCCTTTTTAAAACCCCTTGAAATCTCTTCTCCTAAAATTATGGCTTGATTCATTGTCACAAAATCCAAGAGAGAGTGATCACTTCCTCTTTGTTGCTGAGAATCAGATCTAGAATAACATTCCCTGCCCTACCTCACCCCTTCCACACTGGTACCTTTCCTTTTTGAAAATGAAACTATCATTTAAACAAATTAAATTATTGTTATGATTTTGGCAGTGAGGGAAAGAGGGAGAGGAGAGAAATGGGGAGTGAGAAAGGAGGGAGGAGAGGAAGAAGGTGATAGAGAAGCAGAGAGACAGAGAGAGTGAACATTCTAATAGGCATCTGGATAATTGAAGCTCCACCCCCCGCTCACTACACGTGTCTGTCCCATGTCTACATGTCTGTCCCAGGCCTATGATCTATTTTCTTAAGCAGTTTACATTTTTTTTCTTTCTGTTGATATGATGTGTAAGACTCTGACAAAAAGTCATTTCTTTTACTTCTAAATTTTTATCCAAATATTCTCTATCATGTTCCATATAGGTAACCTTATCTGCTTCCATGAGTGTAACTATCATTTCTATGCAGATGACTTCAAAAAACCCATATCTACAACTCTATTCTTTCCCTTGAACTTCAGTCCACATCACCAACTGCCCTCCCATCCATCATCCCTCCTCTCGTCCCCCTTCCCCCTATTCTGCTGCAGGTTGAGATATCCCATTTAGCATGTATGTCATTCTCACCCTGAACCAAACTCAATGAGAATGTGGTTTTGCCTTTTTGCCTTCCTATTCTTCCTCTCCTCTGCAGCCACTTCCCCTTGCTTCTTCTACATGAGATAGTTTACCCTACTCTGTCTCTCCCCATCTCCTCTTGCCACTTTCCTCTCTCACCTCTTAATTTCACCCCTTAGGTATCATCCCTTCCCAACAAATTCAACCTATGCCCTCTATCCATGTATAACTGTAAACATATATACACACATTCACATATGTATTCATGTGACCATATACCCTTCTTCCATTATTTTCATACTGAGAAAGATTTCATCAGTCACAGTTATTGTTTTTCCATGTAGGAATGTAAATAGGTTAACTTTGATAAGTTCCTTTTGATTTCTTTTCCCTGATTACCTTCTCAGGTATCTTTTGTTTCTTGCATCTGGATGTCAGATTTTCTATTCAACTCTGGTTTTTTCCTCAAGAATGCTTGAAAGTCCTCTATTCCACTGAATGACCATATTTTCCCCTGAAACAAAATACTCAGTTTTGCTAGGTAGGTGACCCTTGGGTTCAGTCCCAGCTCCTTTGCCCTCTGGAATATCATATTCCATGCCCTTCTATCCCTCAGTGTAGAAGCTGCCAGGTTCTGTGCCATTCTGATTGTGTTTCCACAATATTGAAATTGTTTCTTCCTGGCTGCTTGTAGTATTTTCTCCTTGATCTGGGGATTCTGGAACCTGGCTATAATATTCCTGGGAGTTTTCTTTTGGGGATCTTTTTCAGGAGGTGATCAGTGGATTCTTTCAACCTCTATTTTGCCCTCTGGATCTAAAACATCAGGGTAATTTTCCTTGAGAATTTCTTGAAGGGTGATTTCTAGGTTCTTTCTTTGATCATGGCTTTCAGGTAGTCCAATAATTTTTAAATTGTCTCTCCTGGATCTATTTTCCAGGTCAGTGGTTTTTCCCATGAGATATTTCACATTGCCTTCTATTCTTTCATTTGTTTGGATCTGTTTAACAGCATTTTGATTTCTCATAAAGTCATGAGCTTCCATTTGCTCCAGTCTAACTCTGAAGGAATGAATCTCCTCAGTGAGCGTTTGAGATTCTTTTTTCATCTGGCAAATTCAGCTTTTTAAGGCATTCTTCTCCTCATTGCCCTTTTGGGCCTCCTTTGCCATTTGAGTTAGTCTATTTTTTAAGGTGTTGTTTTCCTCAGTCAGGCTCTTGACCCTCATTTCATACTTTTACTGCATCCTTCTCATTTCTCTTTCCAATTTTCCTCCACTTCTCTTATTTGATTTTTAAAGTCCTTCTTAAGGTCCTCTATGGCCTGTAACCTGCTCATATTTTCCTTTGGGGCTTTTGGAGCAGGATTTCTGACCTCACAGTCCTCCTCCTGTTCCATGCTTTGATCCTCTTTGCCCCCCAAATAGGAGTCTAATGTTCCATTTTTCTGTTTATTTTGTTTCCTTTGCCTTGGCATGTTGCCACTTAATTACTTTTGGGCTTGTTGCCACAGTAGGACTCTGCCACCAGACAGGGGAGCTTCGTCCCGAACATGTGGGGGGACAACTTCTGTTTCTGGCAAGCTGGAAACCTGCCCCACGACCTCCCCCCCAGACCAAAATCCAGATCCAGGGAGGTTAAAGCAAGAGCGATTACCCTTCAAGACTGATCGCTGGATCTCCCTACAGTTCGCAGGCCAGGAGCTGGAGCCGCCACTGAAAACTGCAAAATGGCGTGTCTCCTCAGTGGCTTCTAGCCCCTAGGGGAGGAACCCGACACATTCCCCAAATACTGGTCCCAAAGTCCATAGGGCACTAACCTCTCACTTTGTCCTAGGCATGTCTGTGTTGACCATTCTGGAATCTCCACAGCTGCTGGTGTTCTGAGGTCCCTCCAGCCGGCTGCTGGCCTGGTTGCCCTGCGGCTAAAACCTCGGCTCACGTGGACCTGGGCTCAGCTCTCCACACTGCGTTGCTGCCTACCAGAACGCTGCGCTCGCCCTTCCTGCAGGGCCACTGGGCTGTCCTCAGTGGGAAGTTAGCTTCTCTGTGTCATTCTTTGGGTGCTGGGGCTCCAGAAGTTGTTCAGAGTCCCCTTTCACATAGTTTGGACGTAATCTTGGGGGAGAGAGCCTTGGACGTACTGTTTCTACTCCGCCATCTTGGCTCCGCCCCTCCACCTGTCCTTTTTCTTTTGAAGAAATACTTATCTAGAGCCACATTCCAATCATGGGTTTCATCCAAGTTTTAGAGATACCTATGTAGTCAAACTTGCTTATTTATATAGTACTTAGTTTATTTTACTTTTTTCCTAAAATTTGTGCATGCATCAATAATCATTTGAGGCTACTTGGTTTGATTACTGATAACTTTCTTGGATTTTAGCTCCTATGAGCTTATGGACATCTCAATAAGTACTTTTCCCACACTGTAGCATCTTTCAAAGTTATCTTACCTTGATGGAAATATTTAGGCAATTTTTTTCTTTCTCCATCCCTTTTAATTTAAAACTCTTGATTAGAAATGTAAGATATCAGGCTAATATATATATATATATATATGTGTGTGTGTGTGTGTGTGTGTGTGTGTGTGTGTGTGTGTGTGTATATGTATATATTGCTTTTTGGAGGGCAATTAGGGTTAAGTGACTTGTCCAAGGCCACATGGCTAGTTTTTGTGTTAAGTATCTGAGGCCAGATTTGAACTCAGGGTCTCTTGACTTGAGGGCCAGTGCTCTATTCACTGCACCACCTAGCCGCCCCTTTGCAAATATATTCTTAATAGACTTTTTAAAAGGTAAATTCCATTTTTGGTTAAGAGCCTGTTTTCTTATGTTTTAAGCAATACTCCAGAAACCTAAATCCCATTCTCAGATACTATCTTCTTAACCAGTTGTCTCCCAAATCATCTTTTCTCTCATTATCTCCTGCCTTCAGTAGATATTCATTGGAGAAAATACTATCTGTGCACCTATAGTCATAGGCTAATAGAATTAAAGCCATAAAGGAGTGTGGATAATTATTATTATAGAATAGTAATGACTAGCACTAATATAGCCCCTACTATGTGCCAGACACTATGCCAAGCATTTTATATTTAATCTTACAACAACCATTTTATAGTTGAGGAAATTGAGGCAAACAGAGGCTAAGTAACTTGCCTAAGGATGCATAGTGAGTGTCTTAGGCTGGCTTTGAATTCAGGTCTCCCTGACTGCAGGCCCAGTGCTCTTATTCAATAGAGGGGGAATAATCACTGTGGAGAAGGAACTCACCTTCCTCATTAGCAATAGCAATAACTGTTGACCAATTGCCACCAACAGGAAAATAAGCGTAAAAACCCAATCCATTAGTCTTGCTTCTCGTTTATCCTGCACAGATGTCACCCAGGGAGCCAACTCCTATAAAAAAAGGGGCCAGCCATCCCTACCAATTGCCAACCACTCACTACCATTCATAAAACCAGGCAAGCCAGCCTAGTTGAAGTAGCATTTATTAGGCAAGTCAAACCACTATGACTACCTTGATCACTATTTCTTTTACACCCTGATGGAGCCCAGGATCCCAGATTCAAGGGAATTGGGATTAATCATGTTCGTAGCCTAGTACCTGTGGGGAGCCAAAGAGGCCTGGTTCAGAACTCAGATATTAAATCCTAATAGTGGACTTTAAAACAAGAATCTGAGACGCGACTTTTTGTTAAGTTAGCTCCTGAGTTCTTTGTTATAAGGATGCTACTTGAGTTCTGAGATCAATAGGCTATACCCCGAGATTTGAGTTATTAAGAGCTAAAATATTTGATTCAGCACTCAGGGATCTTTGGGTGGTCAGCTCTAAACAGGATGTCTTTTGAAGATTGCAGCTTTGGCATTGAAGTTTTTTCTGTTTATGACTGCAGCTACATTAGCAGATACCTGAGGCCTAGATCAAAGATCTTACCCTAACACTTTAGTCTCCTAGATAACAAATCCTTATCAAATTATCTATTCTATGCTACTTCCAGGATACAAGACTAAGGTAATAAGAAAACTTGAATCCCCTTCCTTTGTCTTTTGCTCTATAAAAACCTTGTCCTAAGAATAGATAAATGGAGTTCACCATTCTTCCTTGAACTACCCACATGGCCTGGTCATTTCTTATTCCCGTCTCTGTATCATGCTAAGTGGTGGACACAGAGCAGCCCATGGCAAGTATGCTTAGCCCACATCCTGGGGAGCAGCTCCTGTAGAGATGCAACCTGTTAACTAATCCTGCAGGTGCTACAGCCATAGCTACTAAACCCAGAAGTAAAGGTTTTGTCACCAAAGTCCTTGGCATAAATGGTTTAGTATCAGATCTGATTTTTTCCTGTGCAAATGACATTAAAGAGGTATTACCATCTATTTTGCTATTGAATCCTAAGTACCATGGGCCCTTTCTATGCAAATTTCAGCTGAAATATTCCATTTGTTTTCTTCCCCTTTAGAATGTGAGCCCCTTGAGAGCAAGGATTGTCTTAATATTGTTGTTCAGTTGTTTCAGCCTTGTTCAACTTTTTGACCCTGTTAGGGCTTTCTTGGCAGATACTGCAGTAGTGTGATATTTCCCTTCTCCAGCTCATCTTACATTAGAGGAACTGAGGCAAACAGAGTCAAATGATTTGCCCAGGGGTCACACAGCTAGTGTCTGGGGCCAGATTTGAACTCAGAAAGATGAGTCTTCCTAACTCCAAGCCCAGCACTACATTTGCCACCTAGCTGCCCCTCAGTTCGTTGGATACAGTGCTTATTTATAAACGTTTCGTTCATTCCCTTTATTAGGTTACTACTGTCTTCCTTAGAAGACAGATGCTTCTTCCTTGAACATTCTACCCCCTCTTCAGAAAGAACCTAAAAAGAAATTTTTTTAGCACCATGAGTTCTGTGGTCTTTCTTCTCTTTCCCCTCCTGGGGAGTTCTACTATCCAATGTCAAAAAACTGGCCAAGTGTTCCCTTACCCTTTAGGGCCTCTCTCCTCCCCAACAGCTTTGTTTTTAAAAGGAAACGTCATTGTCACTGAAGATCTTGCGTAGTATTTGAGTTCCTTCACTTCTTATATGCCTTAAATTTTAGGCATAATGCCAAGTCTAATCAGGTTATGATTGTCTTCCTACTGAATAGATTATAAACTAGCAATATTGTAATCTGGGTTTGAAATACCCATTTGGCTTAATCTCATATTATGCTCTAGGTTCACATGAATTGAAGGCCGACCTCAAAGGGTCAGTTTTTTTTTTAGCATATTACTCCCCAACCCATTAGCTGGAGTTATCCAAGAAAATCTCTAAAGTTTAGGTACAGCTTGAACTAAAATAACTCAAAGATGGGTAACTGGGTTGCCCGATTTCACACAGGCACTCAACGTACAATATTGGTACTGGGTAGAAAGAAACCTTTATTTCACTCACCATAAAAAACATGTAAGACGCAAAAATGGAAGAAACAAAGTATTCAAATAGCCCATTAGATTCTCTTGAAGGAATATACATTTTGGCGACAACTAAACAAAGTATCACCCAGGCACTTTAGACCTGTGCTGAGTTAACTCAGGACTGGAACACAGGTTGGCAATCTCTTGTGCACGCACATGGTTCCTATCCTCCAGCTGCAGGGGTTGGGGTCACTTCCTTTTTTCTTTTTTGAATCTCTGCATATTTATTTTAGAGCCTATTTAATATCCTACAGAACAGTTAAGCTGATAAAATGCAACAAATAAACCAATACAATTGTAAATGGCTTCTATACCAAATCACATTACTCATTCAACATTCAAACCCTCAAACAAAAATGTTTCTTTAAATAACTTTAGCATATTAAATTTTTTTTTGGGTATGTCAAAGCATTCAAAAAATAAACTAAAAAACTTAAAATTATTGACCTATTTAAAATTTATAGCAGATGTCAGTATCAGACTGGAAAATCATGACCCTCAAAAGTTAAACTTTATGTACCAAAATTAGAACTGGCAAACAATTATTTTCAAATAAAAAGATCACTTTTAGTGAGAGAATATTCTGATACCATGTATTTAAACTGTGGGGAACATTATTGATTCTATGAAAAGTTTAACTTTGTGAAGTGATGAAATTAGCAAGTTAAATGTACTGTTGGTGTATGAACTGTTTTAGTTTAGTTTGTTTTATAATCAACAATATATTTAAACACTTTGCAGTGGTCTTCCAAAATCCCCCTTTTTGGTGGGAAGGCATATAGTTAGCACAAGAATAGATGTGGGAGATGAACAGTGCCTAATCTGGAAAAAGAACCATTTTGCAAAGATCGTTTACAGTTATCTTAGTCCTCAATCCAATCAAGTCTAAAAATACTTATTTTTGGTCTACTTTAAAAAATTTAACTTAATACTAAAATGTATATATTACTAAAAAAATAATTGCAGTCCTGGGTAAATGGTGACTTTTCCAACACTTCCTAATTGTTCACCTGATGAACACTTATCTAATAATGTTCTGCTATATAAACATATGCTGCTACATAATACAATTGTCCAGAATTCAGATTTGTGTATGTTACTTTTCATGGATTTTTCAACATTACTCCAAATGTACTTTGTTCTAAAATTGTCATGCCAATTTAGTTTAACAAACCATAGTCCCCTGGTGATAATTTCAAGGGGCATTTAACATTGTAGTAACTCAGGATTTAAGATTTTGATACAAACTATGACAGGCAATTATGAAAAATTAAGGTTCTTTTCACTCTCTACAACTACTTCCAAATTTATATAGTAGGAAAAGACATGTTTTCAATGTACAAAAGATTTCATTAATGCACCAAATGTGACCATTTTTACCACCTTCTAGTCACATCTAGCTACTCAACCTGAAAAAGGTCTAACAAGCTCTCTAGGCTTGCCCAAATTACACATTAACAGTAGTGATCACAAATCAGAACTCTAGTTAGAAATACATTTTTATTAATGTGCTAACAAGAAAATCCCCATATCTTCAGATCAAAGGATATGTGTGTGCATGTGTGTGTGCACCCGCATGTGTATGTAAAATTGATACTACTTTGCTGATGTAGGTTTACAGAATTCTTAAAATATGGAGATCCAGTCTGATTATTAGATGATTCAAATATCCTTCTAGGTTACAATGAACAGCCATCACAAAATCTCTTATAATAAACAAAATAACTTTTTCCCTAAAAGGCATTTTTTTTTCGTTTTAGTCCATTCTTTCAGGACTTGCACTCCTTCGAGGACTTCCAGAAGGTGAGCGGCTTCTCTTTGGAGATAGTGATCTGGACTTTGATTGGCTGCTTCTAGGTCTTGACAGAGATCTGGATCTCGATCTTGAACGGGATGATCCTGATCTTTTTAAAGAACCTGATTGAGACTTGACTGAAGCAGATCTAGACCTACGCAGAGAGGCAGATCTTGGTCTTCGAGGAGATGGAGATCTTGACCTCCTTCCACGGCTCCTGCTTCGTGAGCGAGAATATCTCCTCCCTCTAGATCTTGAGTGAGATCTTGATCGTGACCTGCTTCTTCTTCGGCGGCGGCTGTAGCGGTGACAATTGTAAGCATAGTGACCTTTCTCACCACACTCATAACACCTGTCATTAGGATCAAATGGGCAACGTGCAGGTGGTCTATCATACCGAGATCTTCGAGGCAGGCCTGTTGACAATTCGACTCTTACATGGGAACCACAAATCACCTTTCCATCTAGTCCTTGGACTGCATTTTCTGCATCTCTTGGATCTTCAAACTCCACAAAGGCAAATCCTGGAGGATTTCTGGCAATCCATACGGTTCTTAAGGGGCCATAATAACTAAAGGCTCTTTCTAATTCTCCTTTGCCAGCACCAATTTCCAGGTTGCCAACATATACTTTAGTCTCTCCTCCATACCTCCCATAGCATGACATGGTACTTGGTTTTGTGCTCACTATACTTTCTAATAACCTAGTCTGACTGAGGTGCTGCTTGCCTCCACTGGGTGGTTCTAGTAATTACTGGGAGTTCTCTTCTTTCTTCAGGGGGCACAATGTAGAGTAAATATTATTTCTATGAGATTGGTGCCTGAAGAACTCTTAAACTTGGGAACTTTCAAGCTCAGTGTTATCCAGGAGATAATTTCCAAGGCTGAGAAACCCCATTCTGGGGAATTCCGATCTCTGACTTATTCTAAGAAAAGAAAACAGAAAACTATAAGAAAGCATTTAGGAACTGGAGGTCTAAAAGATTCCCATTTGGGCTTTCCATGGGTTTCTCCCGCCATTTTTTCTCCTGGTAGAAATTACTCCCTCCCCACCTTGAAGAACTCTGACCTGGAAATCCAAGGGAGGGAAAGCCAGCAATAAGAAAACCTAAGCCCTTCCATGAGTTGTTTTTATGTGATGAGGGGAGACATGTCTGCAAGAGTCTGAGCCCACCAGAGGGGTTCCTTCAGTCTTCTCAATACAGGGACAGGTTCACACCAAACCGACCAAGTTCCTGCAATTAACACCATGCTCCTTACACTAGTCTTTCTCATTTATTTTGTTTTAGCCAAATGAGACCATTCTTGAACTATCTTCTATCCCTTTATCTGTTTTTATACCATTCTCCTTGTTGGGACGGTATCTTTCCATTTCCATTTATTGAGATCTCTCTTCCTTACAGCTTAATTTAAGTGCTCTTTCACTTCCTTCTGAGATGAAAATAATCTTGCCCTCTTTCAGTTTCTCATAGCACTTTTCTATCTATAGTCTCCTCTGAATTTATCTCATTCTCTCTTTATCATAATTCTTTGCATTCTTCCCCTACTCCATTAGACTGTAAACTGCATAAGACATATAACTGTCATTTTTCATCTTTATATCCTAAGAACTTGCATATAGCAAGTATTTAATCAATGTTTACTGAATCAAATGGAATTACAGTCCAGGCTCCATTCTATTTCTTAAGTTTTTTGATTCTGTAATTTTAAAAGGTTATGTGTTTGACCCTTAAATTTTCTCTAGTTAGAAAGAAAAGCATAAATACATGACGTTAAATAAAAAGCAAAAATTTAAAAATATAAAAAGGAAATGTGTATAACCTCTCTCCTATCCTAGCTACCTTGGGTTCAGTGAAAGTCTTTTTATAATTCTAATTAAGCAAATCACATTTCAACCCCCAACCCTCTGACTGCACACTCTTTATTAACAGATAGTGGAGCCACAAATCAAATAACTAGTATCTACAGAAGACAGACTAGTAAATGATAAGCTCAAAATAATCATAAAAAATAAAGTCCTTCTCAGCACACTATGCACAAATAGATTTAAAGGAAAGAGCACTGGATTTGAATTCCAAAGACCTGTGTTTAAATTTGGAAAACTGTGGCAGAAAACAATGTCTAAGTAAGCATATAGGAAGAGAACACCTAGCAATGAACTAGTTATGTCTTCTCACTAGCAAAATCTAGTCCATCAGTTGGGGGTGATGAGAAAATCTGGGCCCAAAGAATCCCTTAAACATGGGGATGGAGGAGGGGAGAGAAAGAAAGAGGGGGAGAGACAGAGAGTGACAGAAACGTGTCTTTGTGCCAAACAGTACCCTCAGGTGTTAAAGAGAAATAACCCTAAAAGGTCACTGAATGCTGATGTAATTACTTATTTCAATCCTAGTGAACTAAAGATGAAATACATCCTCCTCTCAGAAAAGCAGTGGAGAACTAAAGATGTGGAATGTGGTATACAGAGACAGTCAATTTTTCTATTGGCTGTTTAAAAAATGATTTTTTTCTATTACAAGGAGCAGTAAAGATAGCACTGAGGAAACATGAGCAACAATAAAAACTTAAAATATAACAATGTTGGCTATCAGTGCAGTGCTGACTTAGAAAACCATAGTAGTCTTACGGTTTGGAACAAACTCTCAAAATCTTGATTTTGTTCAGAAAAAATTTTTTCCCCCATATCATTTCGGTTACCTTAGAAGTTTTGTGGATCCTTAACACATTGGCCTATGTATATTACATGGAATGTTTTATTATAAGGATATTATTTCTAAACCCTTCCAGAGTTTAACTAACTCCAAAGATTACTGGTACTCATAATTTCTAGGTAACATATAAGAATCAGGAGCACCTTTAAACATACTCCTTATATTAAGGAATTATCATCACTGTCTTCAGCCAGTAGAATATATCCCATTACAGCTAAGTTCTCTCATAGTCTAAGTGTCCATAATCTTCTTAGAGTGCTTGCTTTTGTGCCACGAAGCGGTAGACCATTAAAAGTAGCAAATGTCTTCTTGTACCCTTCATTGTTACAGTTTATGGTTCAGCACAGGACTTCATTTCAGAATTCCAATTCCTGTCACACTCTCAATAACAGGGTGCCCTCTAAAGAGCAAAGCTTAAGTCCCCTTGGGACTCCCTCCCTCCCACTCCCTTCCTGGCCTATACAATTTCTTAGACTGCCTTCATTCTATAGCTATTTTCCACCACTAATCTTCCAATGATAACTGAAGCAGGTAGGATTGGTCTAATTTTATAAGATTTACTTCTGTTGATGGCATATTACCCAGAAGAAGTCTGAGACTCCCAATTCCTGTGTGTCACATAGGTCACCATCACACTTTTATTATTTTTAAAGTTCAGGCCTATGGGACTAGGTGTGTATATACACATTTTGGTCTTTCCAAGCAAGGATAGTTGTCAAGTGCTGATAATCAAATTTTGGCTGGTTGTTAGAACTTGCCACAATGAGTTAATTATTATTTGTCCATGACTAGAACTAAGTTCTGTGCATATAAAAATAGCAATAATAAAAGTGTTTAACATATGTAAACTTGGATTCAAGCCTGTACTATTTTCCTAAGACACTATTCTTTTGGTGGGGAGGATGATGAATTGATGTTGGTTGTGAGGGGCAGAAGTGAAGAGCTTGGGGGGAGAGGAATCTTTTTCTTTCTTTCTTTGAAAGAGGACACACACACGCTTCCATTTGTTCTCTTACCCTACCATTGAGTTATTTGTCTTCCAGTAAGAGGGCTCACTCACTATGCACAGTCTGGTATACTCTAATCTGTGTAATTTATTTTATTTCTGTTTATTACCTGCTAAGATAAATTAATCTATTCACTATTCACAATTTCTGATGGCCTTTTGTAGTAACTTCCATTTGGTAGGAAGGAACCAAGCCTTGGGATATAAATTGGCCTCAGGGCATGCTGAAGGAAGTTCACATAGGCTAGTGAGAACCTACTGTTAAATTGTCAAGTGAGTATTTATACCTCAGAAATCAGTAAATGCTAAAAACCAGGGTTAGGTTTACAATTTTCTTGACTGAATACATTCAAGAAAGGGATCAAGAAAATGTTAATAAATGCAGGTTAAACTTAAAAAAAATTCTTCCAGAGAGTAAATTGTGCAACAGATAGATAACATCTATCTAATGTTTATAATTAGTCTAGGACTTCCTCTCAGAGAACTAAGCAGTCAGCTTAGTGGCCTCAACCTCCATTCCCCAGAAGGTAAGAATGACAATAATTAGTAATCCTATAGCTCTTTAAGGTTTGCTATGCCCTTTACAAAGTATCTCATCTTATCCTCACAAATACCTGTAAAAGTAGGTCCCTGGGCAGGGTTGAAACAGGACTTCTGTGGGGCTCCGGCTCCCACCTCCCCCAATTCATGTAAAAGGAGACTCTGAACAAACTTCAGAGCTATAGAACCCACAAAATGACACAGAGAAGTTGACCTCCTGCTGAGGACAGCCTGGCAGGCCAGCAGGAAGCAGCCAGCTCTGCGCTGTGGGGGGCCCCGTGAGTCACAGGGTTTAGCAGGCCTGACCAGTCACTGGCTGGAGGGACTTAAGATCACTAGCAGCTGTGGCAGTTTCCCAAATTATCAACATACAGATGCTAAGGACAAAGTGAGAGGTCAGTGCAGTGTAGACTTTGGGATCCAGTAGTTGGGACTGCTTCAGCCTTTGCCCCCAGGGTGAGAGAGAAGCTGCTGAGGGCTGGAGCCGCGCCCACACGGCAGCTTCAGCTTCTGGCCTGCAGAGTGTAAGGAGACCAAGCAACCAGACTGAGGGCTAACTGCTCTTGCTTTAACCTACTTCAATCTGGATTGCTGTCTAGGGTGGAGGTCCTGGGGTGTGTGACCAGCTTGCCAGAGCATGTGGAGGCTTCAGAGAGAGCACCCAACTAATACCTTCAGCAGCTAAGAAAACCCCAGCATTTGGGATGGAAGCTCCCCTGTCTGGTAGCAGAGTCCTACTGTGTGAAAAAGCCCAAAAGTCAAGTAATTGAGTGGCAACAAGACCAGGCAAAGGAAGCAAAGTAAGCAGAGCAACCCAACTTTACACTACTATTTTTGGGACAAAAAGGATCAAAGCATGGAACAGGAGGAAGACAGTGAAGTCAGAACTCATGCACCAAAAGCTTAAAAAAAATGTGAGCTGGTTACAGGCCATAAAGGACCTTAAGAAGCAGATAAGAGAAGTGGAGGAAAAATTGGGAAGAGAAATGAAAATGATGCAAGAAAATTATGAAATGAGAGTCAACAGCCTGACTGGGGAAAATAACACCTTAAAAAATAGACTAACTCAAATGGCAAAAGAGGCTCAAAAAGGCAATGAGGAGAAGAATGCCTTAAAAAGCTGAATTTGCCAGATGGAAAAAGAATCTCAAAAGCTCACTGAGGAGAATCATTCCTTCAGATTTGGATTGGATCAAAGGGGAAGCTAGTGACTTTATGACTAGTGACTTTATGAGAAATCAAGATGCTGTTAAACAGATCCAAACAAATGAAAGATTAGAAGGCAATGTGAAATATCTCATGGGAAAAACCACTGACCTGGAAAATAGATCCAGGAGAGATCATTTAAAAATTATTGGACTACCTGAAAGCCATGATCAAAAAAAGAACCTAGAAATTAACTTGCAGGAAATTCTCAACAAAAATTGCCCTGATGTTTTAGAAGCAGAGGGCAAAATAGAGGTTGAAAGAATCCACTGATCACCTCCTGAAAAAGATCCCAAAAAGAAAACTCCTAGGAATATTATAGCCAGGTTCTAAAATTCCCAGATAAAGGAGAGAATATTATAAGCAGTCAGGAAGAAACAATTTGAATATTGTAGAAATGCAATCAGGGTAACACAGGATCAGGCAGCTTCTACACTGAGGGACTGAAGGGCCTGGAATATGATATTCCAGAGGTCAAAGGATCTGGGATTAAAACCAAGAATCACCTACCCAGCAAAACTAAGTATCATGTTTCAGGGAAAAATATGGTCATTCAGTGGAATAGAGGACTTTCAAGTATTCTTGATGAAAAAACCAGAGTTGAATAGAAAATTTCACATTCAGACACAAGAAGAGAAGCATGAGAAGGTAAACAGGGAAAAGAAATCATTAGGAACTTATCAAAGTTGAACTATTTACATTCCTACATGGAAAAACAATAATTGTAACTGATGAAACTTTTCTCAGTATGAAAATAGTTGAAGGGAATAGAAATATATATATATAAATATATATTTAATATATTTATTAATATATAAATATATATTTACCTATAAATATATATATTCTATATCCAAAGATATATGGGCATATGCATACATATGTCAATATGTGTATATATGTATACAGGTATACATAGATAGAAGGCACAGGTTGAATTTAATAGGAAGGGATGGTACTTAAAAGGTGAAATTAAGAGGTGAAAGAGGAATATAATGAGAGGAGATGGGGAGAGACAGAATGGGGTAAATTATCTCATATAGAAGAGTCAAGGGAAAATGGTTACAATGGAGGTGAAGAACAGGAAGGCAAAAGGGAATGGGCCAACCTCATTCTCACTGAATTCTGCTCAGGGAGGGAATGACATACACACTAAATAGGGTATCTCACCCTATAGGAGAGTAGAGGGGAAGGGGATGAGAGGAGGAATGATGGAAGGGAGGGCAGGCTGGGGGGAAGCGAAGTTTTGAAAAGGGACAGGATCAAAGTAGAGAACAGAACAGGTGGGAGGTGGGATAGGAGTGGGGGAAATATAGTCAGTCTTTTACAATGTATCTACTATGGTAATGTTTTGCATTAGCTATACATGTACAACCTATATTAAACTGCTTATCTTCCCAGTAAGTGTGGGTGACAAGGGAGGAAAGGAATGAATGAATCTGGAATTCAAAATTTTAAAACCAAACGTTTAAAAAACAAATACACACACAGTTATTAATACTATTTTACATGTAATTGGGAAATAAGATATACAGACACTGGGCCACAGAGATCCACCATGCCCTATTGCAAAAGTTGAATGATGTATGGCAGAAGATATGGGAGAGAGCAGATTGGAGGAGGGGGTATCCTGTGGGACTGCTATTTTAGGGAGGTGGGTAGGGGAAAGATGGGGAGAAAATTTGTAACTCAAAATCTGGAGGAAATGAATGATGTAAACCAGAAGTTAATAAGGCATTTGAAAAAAAAAAAAAGTAGGTCCCATAATTACCCTCATTTTACAGATGAGGAAATTGAGGCTGACAGAGGTTAATGACTTGCCCAGCTCACAGCTATTATGTGTATGAAGCTGGATTTAAACTCAGGTACCACCTAGCATTGGGTAAGATGCCAGAGATACCAATTCAAGTCTCCCAGTGACCTACATTTAGACAGACCCTATATTATATAGCTTATAAGCTAAGTGCCATTTTTATCCTTATTTTACAAATCATAGTCTCAGAACTTATCAGTGGTAGCCTGCTTCAAAGAAAGAATTACAATTGAGACAGGATACTCAATTTAATTGTCCACGAGTCCTCTGCCATTCAGTAGCAATAAGGTTTTAATACTCAGTGCTTTCATGGTATATCACTGAGGCTCCCAAGCCACCTAAGCTAGTGTCATTATGTACTGTAAAGTGTCTTCCTGTAAAAGAGGATCTGTAAAAGAGAATAATGGTTTATATGAACAAGTCCTTAAAAGACCACTTATATTTCTTTCTGAAAATTATAAAGTTAAAAATTTTAATTTCCTTTTTTTATTGTGAACTTTATTATAAGACAAATATTTAAAATTATACTTCATAAGAAACTTTGGAACTTCTGTCACATGATTTTTTTTTAAAAATAGGAAGAATATGAATTTAAACACCATTCATTAGAGCAAAGCACCGTATTTTCATCCTCATTGTCACTGCTATAAGGAGGAAAGTGAGAATGGACTCAGGAAAGATTGGTGAAGGAGGCACTAAGTTCTTCATAACTTTAGTCTCCCACTCCATCTATCTTTCTGGATGCTAGCATGGTGAATTTTAGCTTCTGGAAAACCTAAGCTGGGGCTGGGTTCTCTATTTATTCCCCCCAGCAATAAAACGAGCATTTTGTACATGATTATAGTAAAAATCAGCCTGGCCTAATTTTGGCTACACTCTGTTACTGATGTTCCCAAAGTAATGTGCCCTCACCTCTGGTTCCAAGTCTCTTTTGTGTTTTGGGAGGAGGGTTCTACCCCTCTGTCCATTATCCAGCAGGTTTAATACAACTTTTTAAGCTTTTGTCTATTCTCCAATACTTAACCATAACCATATTAATTAACCATATCCACTCTGCATACCACCTTTTGCATATACATATTGCTAATTTTATGCACTCCACTCACTCACTGGATCTCTTGGTTCTACTATGATCTTTTCCAAAAGTATTGCTCTTTTTCATTACTGCTTCCTGAATCAGGCCTTTTCTTCTCCTATTTTGTGGGATGGCATTAAGATACCTCATAGAGCTGCCATATTGCCTGTCCAACCTCTGCAAATATTTGGGATGCAAGAGATTGTTATGTTCAAGGAGCATGGCAATTAATGAACAAGTACTTACTGAGGATACAAAGACAAAAGTGAAAGGTCCTTGATCTTGAGGCCCTACAATCTAGGGAAGGGAGATACATTCATATTTAGGAATATACAAAATTCACAAGATAATTTTGGGGAAGTCCCTCACAACTGTGGGGAATCAGGAAAAACTTTTGTAAGACAGTGGCACTTGAGGTAAGCTTTAAAAAGGGATTCTAAGAGGTGGTGGTGAGGATCAGCCTAGGTGAGAGAAATTTTGCCAAGTGGTTACTCTGAGTTACTGTAACAAAAATCAGAACTTTTCATTTAAACTCCCTAAATGTGAAAAGGAGGGAAGCAAATAGACTTAGGGACTATTATTTTGCCCCATAGATTTAAAATAGTTAATTATTTCTAACACTGTTATAGCACAATAAGGCATACAACATAAAAGGTAGGTCCCCTGAGACTTTCTCATATTTCTCTGAATCCCTCCCCTCCAAGTCCTGCATTACCTTCCAGGTATATCCTGGTCAGGACTCAGTGTGTCACACTCCTGATGTTGGGTTATCCTCCTGAAAAAATAATGTTTTCAATGTTGAGTCCATTATAATGATAGAACAATCTGCTCCCCATACTACCCCCCATACTGTTTGTATAGTTACTGAAGAGAGAGCATCTTTCCCCCCAGTGAGCCCTTTATGTTTTTATGGGTTCATTCTGTTCTTACCAGGAGGGCCTTAAACCTATTCAACAATTATTATGTAGTATGTGTATGTGTGATAATAATTAAGAAGGTGGTCACTAATTAATTTTTGAGAATATACCAGTTTTAAGCAGCTCAATTAATGCTGTAACAGACTTGTCTTCTTTCCTATATTTTATATTTACCCAGAACTTATATTCTCCCAAAGATCAGAATGGTATTAGATCTTTAAAATATCTTCATCTTATTAATCTTACCACTAATAGCTAGTTTTCAAATAACTGAGTAGATATAGTTAGTCACCGCATATTCAAATTTGCATAGTACAGTGAAAGTTCGACAATGATACCTTTTTTTTTTTTTTACAAGATTTACAATAAGACTTCCAAGTAGGCAACAACTCTTTAGTTAGATATTTGATAACACTTTTAAAATAGCACTACAATGGTGATTTGAATCTATTTGCTGGAGTTTTTCCTAAAACAAAACAAAAAACTATTGTCAAATTACTGCTAAATCCTTAAGTTTAAAAATGACACCTCCACCCCCCCCCCAAATGTAGCAAACAAGTATGAAGGTTATCAATGTAAATAACGGACTCATTTCTAGGTAGGGAGGTTAGTGGTATAAGTACCATCAATGCAGTAGACTCCAAAAAATTTCCAGGGTATTGAAGGCCAGTATAAATATACTTGGTTGAACTCCAAAAGTCTAAAAATCCACAAACATTATTTTGTTTTATAACTGTAACAGTGAACCCTCCCCCACTCTTTCCAACTTTGGGACCCCTAACTGCCTTGGATCCAGTGATAGAATTTTAATAATCCTAATAATGTAAATCATGGTTTGAGCCCCACCCCAACCCCCAATTCAGTACATGATCTCTATAAACAAACCAAGAAGGAGTAAAAAATCAAATAACAAAGTTTTTACTTAAAACAAAATAACAAGGTAAAGGACAAGGGAAAATAATCAGATTATAGGATTAGCCTCAGGTTCTTCCTTCTCCCCTCCCCATAGGTACCACAATCTCTGGTACCTAGGGATTATGCTCTAATGCCTGTTTGATCCAGACTATCTGGAGGGAAAACAAGAATCACCACTTTTGAATTCTTCATCTTTTCCTCAAAAAGAGTGGAAGAATATCAACCTTACTACAGTTATTCCCTCCTCTCCACTTCACCAAATACAAGAATTATAAATTACAAGTCAAGATTTGGACCTCACCAAAGGAATAAAAAACATCTGGATATTGTCTCCACACTACTAGAAATTCTAAACCTTTCTAGTAAATACTATAATCCCATCTCCCTTTCCAAGCAGATCTACATTAACACTATAATAGAGGCAAAATTAAAATCCAGAACAACCTTAGAGTTTAAGTCTAATTGTTCTCAAGAAAAAACATTTGGAACTAAATGAGATTTCCTTGGAAGCACACTATTCAGAGAAAATGTTAGCCTTACATATAGTTCTCAAAACTCTTTAAATCACACTGCAAACTCCCATCACTAGAAGTCAGTTCCCTTTGAGTCTGGTCATTGGCATATCTTCACTCCATCCCCTTTTCTGAGTTCTGCTCACCTGACTGGGGACTAGAATGTTGGAGGAAATAGCCTTCTGTCACTAGCCAGGCTAACATGGATATAGCTGAGGGTGAAGGAATGTTTTCTTCCCTGGCTCCTAAGTGTCAGGGTTTGAGGAAGAGAGAGGTTTTCTATTCCTGACAAGGCTCTGAATGGGAGAATTTTCTATTACTCACCAGTAGGTAGATAAGAGCTTTGAAATACTAACATAAGAGTCAAAAGAAATATAGAAAGCGAAGTTTATCTGAGCAAATGAAGAAGCTGTATGAAAAGGTCTAATTCAAACAATCAAATAGGTAGAAGAAACAAGCGTCCTTTTAAAACCTAAAGGTTTTCAGAAGGTAACGATAAACTTAAATAAGAAAAACAGAGGACCTAAAGGTAGACTGGTTCTGTTCTGAGTTTTAAGAGAGGAAAGAGAAGAGAGAATAAAAAATATACACTAGTACAGAAAAGAGTAAGAAGGGGGGGAAATTTACCCCCCACCTAGCCCTCCCACTGAAGTGCTTAAGAAGAAGTATATACAAACACAAAGGAAGGGATGGGAGAAAGGGGCATCAGAAGAATATCAATGGTATCTGTAAAGAACAAAGGATTGAAGACACAGTTTGGTGAAGAATTCTATCAAACTTAATGGGATGGAATTATAAGACAGCATCTGGTTTAGGTCAGGCTTGTTTGAGGTTTCTGGTTTGGAAATGGAACAAAACAAGACAGGGCACTTGTTTTGTGTCTTATCTAGCACAGAAAGGATACAAGGATATAGGACTGATGAATTTCAGTATAGCCTGTGTTGGAACAATTAAATCTGAGGAAGAATACAACTCTTGACCCAAATGGACTGGCTTTTTTTACTTATGTTACCAGAAAACTATGCCAATCACTCATTCCTTAGACCTCTCAGTAAATTAAGTACCAAGGATGGTTTCAATAGAAAATGAGGGCAGCTAGGTGGCGCAGTGAATAGAGCACTGGCCTGCATCAGGAGGACCAGAGTTCAAATCCAGCCTCAGACACTTAACATAAAAAACTAGCCCTGTGACCTTGGGCAAGTCACTTAACCCCAATTGCCCTCCAAAAAGCAAAAAAAGCAAAACAAACAAACAAAAAAACCAAAAACCAACCCCTCCCCGCCAAAAACTAGCCTCTCCTTCAGGGCAGATATTTTTCCTACCAATAATAATGGCAATAGCTAGTGTTTATAGAATAGTTTAAGGTTTGCAAAGTGCTTTACAATATCATCTCATTTCATCCTCACAAGAACTCTGGGAAGTAGGTGCTATTATTATCCCTACTTTACAGATGAGGAAACTTAGGCAAACAGAGGAGAAGCTGATTTGTCTAGGATCACTAATAGGTGTCTAAGACTGGATTTGAACTCAGGCTTTCCTGACTTGTAGCACTGCGCTTTATCCAATGGATCACCTAGCTGCTAAAGGAAGGTTGCTAATTATAGAGCAGGTATTCTAGTAGGCATAGAAGGGGTGGGAAGATCTGGAGTGAAACACTATGGGATTAGGGTTCTGGTAGATGGGAGCTGAGAGTAGGCAGCTGGGGATGGAGAACAAGTTTATTATTTGTAGCTGGGTTTTAAAATCAGTAGGATGGAAAGGGTATAAGGAAGTAAAAGTGTGCTAAGCACAGAGTAAGTCTGTGAAATATCAGTGGTCAGAAAAAAGTTCATTCTGGAACATACATAATTAAATTGTTCAAATCCTCCCTGGACTTGGTGACAAGGAGATGATGTTGTGTCTTATGAGGCCTTCGGAGACCTAGCTCACAGCAGAAACAGAAGAAATCTGCAGATGAAACAAAGTTGGGAGGGATGTCAGATTCAGATATTATAATGGTTCTTGACAGGTTAGAACATCGGGCTGAATCTAATAAGATGAAGGTTAATATGGATAAATGCAAAATTTTAGACTTATATAAAAAAATCATTGTCACAAGTATAAGATGGGAAGGTGTGGTTAGATAAATTTTACTTGAAAAAAATCTGGGCATCTTAGTGCATGAGTTCAGTGACTCAATAATATGACATGGCAATCAAGAAAACTAATGCAGGAAGAGAGATGTAGCTTCTAAGAATAAGGATGTGATAAACTATGAGAAGACTCCATGTCTAGATCATTGTGTTTAGTTGTTGGCACCATGTTTGGAGAATTAGTAAATTGAGGGTGTCCAGGAGAATGCAATCAGAATAGTAAAAGACTTCAAATTCATGCCATATAAGAGTCTACTGCAGGAAATGAGGATGCTTAGCCTGACGATGAGGGAGAATATAGTTGTTTAAAAATACTTAATAAGTTGTTATGTGCAGAAGGAATCAGACTTGTTTTATGTGGTCCCAAGGGACAGATTTTGGAACAATTGGTAGAAACTGCAAAAAGGGAAATTTAGATCAGTTCAAAAGTGTAATGGACTCCCTGAAAGGTCGGGGATTTTTCTTTTCTGGGGGTCAAGTAAAAGCTAGATGATCACGTATTGGATGTGCTAGAGTGGGCATTCTTTTTAGGGGAATGGGTTGGACTAAAATGGCTGTTTAGGTCTCTTCCAACCCTGAAATTCTATAATAGATCTGAAACTTACTGTTTCATAATATGACTATTATAACAGCAATAACAATCAATCTCCCTGACTCCAGTTTCTTCTCACTTCAATTTATCTTGAATACTGTTGACATAGTAATCTTAAACAAGATTTTCATTATTTCACAACTCTACTTAAAAGGTTTACCTTGCTCAACCCAGCAAGGATACAGTGGCACTAGCTTAGGGGAACATGGTCATCTCCACCTCCACCAACTCCATATAGAAACACGACTGTCCATCAAGGCTGGATATGGTGAAGGACATGTGATTCATGAGGTCTTTAGAAATGTACCAAAACAGAGGGGGCTAATGGCTAGAGCATTTTATGCCTTTAGGAGAACACCAAGAAATCAGGGCCAATGGTCAGGTGCTAGGGACAACTTTGACTCCTTTTAGGGAAGGCTAATCCTTGACAAGGGAAAGTCATCTAGGCTGGAGTCAGGAAGGCCTAAGTACCAATCTGACTTCAGACTCTTATTATTTGTATAGTTTTGGGCAAGTCACCTAACCCCTGCTTGCCTTAATCTACTGGAAAAGGAAATGGCAAATCACTCCAGTATCTTTGCTAAGAAAACCTCAAAGACCATATGGTCATGAAGTGTCAGAATTAACAAATGACATAATACCTGACAAAGGAAGGAAGAGAAGGGGTTTGGGCTTACCCCATGTTGTGGGGGGAGGGGGAAGAGAAGGAAGGAAAATTTCGGGGAAATGCTGCTAAATAAAATATTAGCCCTCTCAAAACCATCTGCCCACCTTAGCCCTGTCATCCCCCTACCCCCAAATGTTTTGCTCTAGACAGCCTGTGTCCCTTGCCAAAAAATAAAACTAAAAAATACATAAAAAGTCTTGACATGTGATATTCTCCAAGTCTGGTATATTCCTCCTCCTTCTACCCTCCTCTCACAAATCTCTCTCCAGGTTTTGATTAGCACAAAACCTACATCTTCTGAAATCAATCTAATGATTTCTCTGCTCTTTGAAAGTCTATAGTGCCTTAAGGAAAGTAGCCTTAGGGGGCTTAGTAAACCAGGCCTCACTCAAGTCCAGTGGTTCAGGTTTAGGACTAAAAAGACATGAGATTCCTAGTAGACCACCTAATAATTAAAAAAATGTTTACTTAAACATAGTGTGGAAAAAGATATTCAACAAACACACAGCACTTATCCCTGCCTCTTTCTGGGCCTTGGCGATCCATTAGTTTCAAGTCTAGGGAAGGAGCTCCTGACTTCTCAATGGTTCAACTCTTCATCTCCTGGGCCAATGGAAAAAAAAAAATCTAAGACAGTTTTAATATCTTTTAAGGAAAAATTGGCTCAATATTTATTGGATGGTTGCTGTTCAATCATTTCAGTCACATCTGACTCTTTGTGACTCCATTTTGCTACTAGAGCAGTTTGCTATTCGCCATTTCCTTCTCTAACTCATTTTACAGACGAGGAAACTGAGACAGTTAAATGACTTGCCTAGGGTCATATAGCTAGTGTCAAGTCTTCTTGGCTCCAAGCTCAGCGCTCTATTCACCAGGCTACCTAGCTGCCTACTGGGAAAGAGCTTAGGAAAAGCTAGCCTAAATGGTAGGGCCTTAGAAGACACTAGCCAAACCTATGTAGCAGGTACCCTAGGAGATAATACGCCTAGGTGCTGGTTCTGAAGGGCTTGAAAAGCCAGGAATCTTTATTTTACTTACTAGCCAAGAGGGAAGCACTAGTTTCCTGAACAGAGGAATGACATAGATATGGGCTTTCTATTATCACAGTCTGTAAAATGTACACAACCTTTGACTTGCTCTCGCTCATAACCACATATTCAATTAACTGCCAAACCTTGCTGTTTCTACCCTCAAAACACGTCTTCATTCACACAGCCACCACTGATTCAAGATCTCAGCACCTTTCACCTGTACTTCAATAGCCTTTCCATTGGTCTTCCTGTCTCAAGTCTCCAAAATCATTCTCCACTCAGCAGCCAAATTTCCCAGTAATCTAGAACTACGTCTGACCGTGCTACTCCTCTACACTCAATAAACTCCAGTGGCTCCCTATTACTGCTGGAATAAAAAATAAAAACAACAACAAAAAAGCCTCCTCTAACTTGGCTCTTTTCTACTTTTCCGCCTTACTTCTCTTCACACCCTCCACACTATAGATGTGCTGACATCCATGCTGTTCCTTTCACACAACCCTTCATCTCCTGTCTCTCTGTGGCTGTCCTAAAAGGCTGAAATGTTCTCTCCTCACTTTTGACTCAAGTTTCTCTGGCTTAAGATTCAGCTCAAAATGTTTTTGGGAGGAGTAGGTTTCAGGTCCCCCTCTCCCTCCCCACTTATTATTTCCTTAACCCCCTATCTACTCTATAGCTTGCATGCACCTTGGTCTTTACATGTTGTCCTCCATCTTGTGTGCAGAGGCAATGTTTTTACCTTTCTTTGTAAACCCAGCACTTAACATTGCAAGTACGTGTTTAATAAATGCTTTCTAATTGATTAACTGACTCAAGAGACTTCTCTGTAAAGTGTATACCCCACATTAGGGGTCACTAATGAAAGGAAGTCCCCATATACACCAAAATATTTCTAGCAGCACTTTTTGTAGTAGTAAAGAACTGGAAAGAAATACTTCTTGATTGAAGACTGGCTAAGTGGTACAGAACGTAATGGAATCCTACCGTGCTCCACTAAATGATGACTATGAGTAGAGACCAGCTTAGGGAAAGCCCTATTCTGGGAAGGGGAGCCTCAGCCTCAAGGCCACATGTGGCCCTCTGGGTGCTCAAGGGCAGCCCTTTGACTGAATCCAAACTGCACAGAACAAATCCCCTAAAGAAAAAGGATTTGTTCTATAGAGCTTGGACTGAGTCAAAAGGCTGCACCCAAGGACCTGGAAGGTCACACGTGGCCTCGAGGGCGAAGGTTCCCCACCCTGGCTTAGAGGAGCTGATGCAAGCGGAAATGAGCACAAGAAGAAAAGTAATATCAACATACTTTAGAAAAGATGCCTCTTTAGGTGCCTCTGGAGGGCCTGCTCCCCCCTCCCGGGGTAGAAGGAAGTGGTAGTTTTATTGTATGATCCAGATTCCGACACTCATCTATATCAAGCGGCAAGTAGGCAGCGCCTATTCGAAGAGTAAATAACCACAAGTTCTCTCTCCCTTAACAGGTACTAATTTTTTAAAAGTAAAGTCACCCTTACGAGAAAAAGCAAAAAACTACAAAAAGTTTGAGTCATTCATCTAAGATCACATCTTAGACCTTCCCTCCACACCCCCCCCAGAAAAAAAAAAAAGCCATTCAGATTTCTCCTAACAGGCAAATTCATTTACTGGTGTTAACTGTTCAATTAAAAAAAATAAAAAGATGCCTACTGTGAAACCCGGGGAGGGACACGAAACGAAGTCAGAAACGTCTCCCGGGAAATCTGCGGCCGCTACGTAAGTTCACAAGAAAAGGAAAAAACTTTTAAAAGTATGAAAAAAAAGCCGCCCACCACAGAGCCACGACACCCCGCTCACGCCACTTTTGCGCTCCTCCACACAGCCCTCACTCGGCCTAACTGTCCGCATTCGTTCCCCCAACCTTCCTCGGGTTTTCGGGGTGCGGGGAGCGCATGCGCTCCTTTTCAAACACGGGAGGACTGGCGCAGTGGTTCACGCGCTCGGCCCTTGGCTTTCCCGCCGCCTCCCGCCAACTTCTCAGCCCCCACTTTCCGTTCCCCACTTCCCAATCTCTGCCTCCCCCTCCCCACTTCCTCACTCCCCGCTCCCCACACCCCACTCCCAGGCCCTGAGAGGAGGTGGGGAAGGTCAGTCAGCTACTAGCCTGTCGGGGTCCGGAACGAGGGGAACATGAAGAGGCGGGGCTCTGGGCCGCTGCAGTCGCCCTGGATTCACTTCCGGCGGACGCAGGCGGAAGTGGCGGTGGAGCATGGTGGGAGGGGGAGAGGAAGGGGAGGGCAGGGCCTCTTGGGGGGGCGGGGAGGGGTGGCCGGGGGCCACGGGCCAGGATTGGAGGGGCCAGGACCCGGAGCTTAAGAAGATCCTGAGGGGCCTGAGAGCCTGGCTTGGAGCTGGGGGAGGGGCAGGGACCAGGTAATGACCCACTGGGGGAGATAATTGGGCTTTGTGTAGCTGAGGGCTGGGGTTTTGATCACTGGAGGGGCAAATGGGAGCAAATACAGAACTCTATGCATAGATACATGGGAAGAATAATTTATAACGTATCATAGGTGAAGGAGTTCTATCATAAGAGTGACATGGGAAAAGTTAGATATGAATAGGAAATGACAGCTGGGGAGGGGGGGAAATGAATTGTTAGCGAATATAATAAGAGAAAAGGTGCCTGGGACAGTGTCACAGAAAGACCTTTTTGGGCCTAGGTTGGCGAGAGAGTAAGGGTTTCCTCATAATCTTAAAGGGAGAGGGAAGGAGAAATAAACTCAGACTGAAGTTATGTTATATATGAAGGGAAACGAGCACTGTGTCACAGGAAAAAAATGTTGACATAAACATCCACAGGAGATGTCGGAAGGTATCATCCCAGGGGAAGGGGTTGAATTATGCCAATAGAGGTAACCATATTCTTCCCCAGTCCTAGAATGTTAGAACTGGGAGGGGTGTGGAAGGACATATTGTCTTGGATTTTAGATTTAGTTGCTTTGTTCAGTGAATGAATCAAGGGATGGCACAATTCATTTAGTCCAATCTAATTTTATTCATCAGGAAACAATCCCAGTAAAAGTGATTTACCCATAGTCCCACAGGTGTTGAACCTGGGTCCTCTGATTCCAAATATGAGACTCTTTTAACATTGTACTACAGTGACTAAAGAGCTTAAGAGGAGGCAAGCTGGGAAATGTTAACTGATGGCTTAGGTCACAAAAGTAGCTATTGATAGAGCCAGGATTTGATCCCAGTTCTCCTTCTGGAGATTACGGGAGTTTCCTTGTATCCCAAAAAACTGAAGCCACTTAACTACCTGTTGGACTTTGCGCATGTCAGAACTTCTTTGGATCTCAGTTTTCCTCATTTGTGACTTTTGGGGATCAGACTTCATACGTGACAGCTAAGGTCTCTATCTTTAAATGGATGATCCTGAGGAAAGCAGGAAGGAAAAAATGAGAAGAAAAACCTATATTGGATATATATAGGATTATAGATTTTTAGAACTGCATTTTAGAGTGTCACACAATGCCATTGGAGTATTGAGGACAGCTAAGCTGACCCTCTTATTTTAAAAATGAGGAAACTGAGACCCAGAGTTAAGTGATTGTTCAAAGTCCCATCGGCAGATAAATAGCAAAGCTAGAATTTGAGCCATTTGATTTCTAATCTACTACCTCTTTTTCTAGTGATAGATCATACTGGTCAGTCCCTTTTATAATCTGAACCAGATAGTCATAAAATGATATTTATTGTATACTTAATAAATATTTGTTATTTTAGTTTGTAGTCCATGACTAGGTAACAGTGTCTCCCAGAAGGAACCTAGCTAACATAGAGGTGAGACCTTAGATTCCTTAAAGTGTTTGAGTAAAAATAATAATCATCATTAACTTATAGAACTGTCTATCAGGCACTGTGCTAAGGCACTCTTTGCAATTATTATTTCATTTGATCCTCACAGCAATCCTGGAACTTGGTGCTGTTATTATCCCTATTTCACAGATGAGGAAACTGAGTCAAATGTGTTAAATGATTTGCCCAGGGTCACCTGGTTAGAAAGTTCCAGGGATGGGATTTGAACTCAGGTCTTCTTACCTTCAGGTCCTGAGCTCTATCCACTTCACCATCTAGCTACCATCTGAGCTAACAACAGTTTTTCCCAACTGACTGTAATTGTACAGTAATATTCTAGGGAATGGGGAGAGGTGGAGGTAGGGATGTAGGAAATATGTGCCTTGATAATTTGTCCTAATTAAGCTTTGGAACAAGAAGAGGAGCCTGATCTTGTTTAAATGCCCCACAGGTGTCAGCAAGCTATATCAGCTCTTTAGTGGGTGCTAGCTCTGAAGCCTACCTCTTCTGATGCCCCTGGGGAGAAGACAGACATCATTCTTCATCCAACAGAAGATACCCTTGTTCTGGAATAGGAGATGGGATAATGCCTCAATACCGTCAACTCACTGGACGAAAAATTTAAGATGCCTGTTGAACTCATAATACTGATCCCTGGGAAAGATACTGAAACCAGAGGTTGGGGGAAGGGGCTTGGATACACCCCTTTACCCCTAAGCCCCTCCCTTCCCTTTTCCCCTCCCTACTGGGACAATCCTATTTGCCCTCTCTCCACTACGCACCTTGCATTCCTCTGCTCTCTGGACTTTGAACTAAGGCCACAAGAGAGGGAACTGCACTTTATTTTTGTGGGTTTGGATCTAAAGCTTTGAAATGGAATTGGTGATGCCCATTGGAAAGGTGTGCCACTGAGAGAAGAAAAGAGTGGTAAGGTGCTGTCTCCTTTTCCTCATGGGGTCTTGATGTCCCTGGTTCCAAAGAAGTGTCAGCCTTCTAGGTCTAGAAGTCTGTGTGAGGACTTTGTACTGGTATAAGACCTCCTGAAGGGGGCATACCTCCTAGGTTCCTGGTTAACCTTTAGCTTTGTACCAAATGGATACAACTAGAAAGTGGTTTCCAGTTCTCTAGTATATTCCATTTCTTTAATTTCCCCTTCCACTCAGGCAGAGGAGCAACTATGTGAAGGTGGAGAAAAATTAAGTCCCATTTTCTGCTCTAGTCAGGATAAGGTGAGAATGGGCAGTAGGAAAGATTTAGGCAAGAAGTCTTAGGAATTCTACTACCACTACTTTAGAATGAGACTTGAAAATTCAGGAGCTGTTTCTAGATATGTTTAATAGAAGGGGAAACATGTTTTTGAAAAAGTATGATTGTGTGGCACTGGGTTTAGAAGGTCAACCACAGTTCCGTCCCTCTGGATTCTAAACTTGAGAAATTTGAAGTGTCATGGTATGGTGGAAAGATCAGGACCCTCCACTAGGAGTCAGGATATACATCTACCATTCTCACTATAACCAGTTTTATGACTGTAGGCAAGTTGCTTAACTTCTAAAACTAGTTTATATTATCTATACAGTGAGACCAACCATACCTGTCCCCCTGGCCTCATGGAGCACTTTAATAACTAAAAATTGATATTCAAATGTATTGTTATTAATAAATGTGAGGAGAGGCAGTGTGGAATGGGTGGCAAGAAATGTAGGAAGGCCTTCCTCTGACACATAATGTGACACTGGACAAATCACTTAACTACATTGTGCTTTTAGGCAACTATGACTGAGTTGCAGACGAAGTTTTTTTTTTTGCTTTTTTTTTTTTGGAGGGCAGTTGGGGTTAAGTAACTTACCCAAGGTCACACGGCTAGGTTCTTTTTTTGTTTGTTTGTGTGTGCGTTAAGTGTCTGACTCCAGGGCCGACACTCTACTCACTGCGCCTCCTAGCCGCCCCTGCAGACGAAGTTCTAACCTGCATTGGTAAAGAAAGTTCTCTCACTTTGGAGTTTCCTATAAAATGAAGTTATATGTCCTCTCTTTATCCCTCTAATAAATATGACACTGTGTTGAATTCTTAGAGAAGAAATCTGAATTTTCAAAGACTTTTTTTTGTGTGGTTACTTTAACATTTTGGAAGTTATCCTATAATTAAAAGCCTGCATTGAATTTGACTCTTCCTATTTCTGAATAAACCCTGGAATCTGTTGGATTTAGAAATAGTTGTCTTCTCTATTAGATGAATAGGTACTCAAAATTTGAATTTAGTAGCTATATCATATTAATTGATGATAGCTTTCTTCTGTTAGTTTATTAAATGATACCTTATGGGGGAGGGGGAGATACAGTCAGATCAGATTGGGAGTCAATATATTCAGCGTGAGTTAGTGGGGATCAGGATATTGGAAAAGTGATGATATATACAAAAGCTTTACAGCTTTGTACACTTTAACTCTTAACTAGTTGTTTCATTCAGCAGATACTTATTAAATACTTTTAATAAACTGTGATATCTGATGTGTGAGAACTCTAGGGCAAGAGTTTCATTTTTATTTGTTAGGGGCCTGCTGAAGATATTTAAAAGAGATTATTCAGGCAATGCTATGAATAATGGGTACCAAAGAAGAGAGGATAGCATCAGTAATACCTCTTAAAAGGCTATTGCAGTAGAGCCTGTCTGTACTAGGCAGTGGGAATAGAGAGGAGAGTTCAGATGTGAGAGATGATAGAGGTGAAACCAGTAGGACTTGATAACTTATTAGTCACTAGAATTAAGAGAGAAGAAAGTCAAGATTAACATAAGGTTTTGAACAAGGGCTATAGGGTGAATGGTGGTACAGCAGGAAGAAATAAGTTTGGTTTTTTTTTTGCCTTTTGGAGGGACAGTTGGGGTTAAGTGACTGGCCCAAGGTCATATGGCCAGTTTTTGTGTGTTAAGTGTCTGATGCTGAGAAATAAGTTATAAAAAGCAGGTTTGGGAGGAGAGAAAAGAAAACTCAATTTGTGGTAATATTGAATTTGAGGTGTCAGTGGGATATTCTTATGGAGCTGTTGTGTATACAGTTGGAGAGGTAGGTTTGACCTCAAAAGAGGTCAGGAATGAATATGTACATTCAGGAATAAGCTGCTGGAAGCTGTCTGTGGGAGTTAATGAGATTGACAGGGTGTATAAAGAGAGGAGGGCTTTGGACTGCTCCTTGGGGAAGGGATTGAAGGGCTAGGGAAAGTGATAGAGAAAGAGCTATTAGAGAGTTAAGAGAAAAACAAGGACAATATCTCTGAATTTGAGGGAGGAATAACTTTCTTTTAGTTCTGTAGTCAGTTCTCTAAAAAGCTGCAGAGAGAATAGGAGAGTGTGAATGGGAAACAACAAAACATTTTTGGATTTGGAGATTAGGAAGTCATTGGTGACTTTTTAAAGATCGACTTCATCAGTCTGGTGGAAGTGAAAGCCAGATTGCATGTTTGAAGTGGCTGAATAAGTGAATTAAAAAGCACTTTTTAAGCATTTACTATCTGCAAAGCACTGTGCTAAGATCTGGGGTTACAAATATAAAAACGTACCAAAGAGTTCACATTCTAATGAGGAAAACAATACATATAGGTAGTTCCAGCTGCAAGTCACATGAAAAAGCTCCATAGACCTGATAATACAGAAGCAAAGAAGTTATTAATGTAATTTCTTTAATGTAACTTAACATGGAGAAAATCATATCCCTTTCTGTTGTTGAACCCTTGGCAGTGCAAAGAACTTAGGTGGCAAAAATTTTCTTTTCTGGGTCTTCAGTAGCTGTGATTGCTGAAGGAGGTAGGAGTTTGTAGTACAGTACTAACAGAAGCAGTTTCCTGGTCACATCTCCACAAAGATTGCTTCCTGTGCTGATGGCTTTGGGGGCTGGGCTGGAAATAGAATCAGTAGTCTGGGGGGTGCTGTACTTTTGGTGGCAGCTGGTTAGTGGTTGGTAGGTCCCATCTTGATAGTGATTGTACTCTTTCAGTGATGATTAGTTGTGGTGTCCAGGCTGGAAGTGGCATTGGAGGTATAGGGAACATTGGTCCCATTGGGGACAAAGAGGTGGTGGTGGGAAAAAAAAATACCGTATACTGTGTTTTGGCCACAAGTTTGCTAGAGATTAATTTATTAATTAAAATATTCTAATTCTAAGCATTTCTGCTTAGAGAGAGAGAAAATCTAGAAAGACACAGAAATCCATCTTGCCTTTGAAAAGCTCATAAGCCATTTTGAAGTTACTGTTTATAGAATTCCCAGAGATACAGTTACTCAGTGAGATAAAACATATTTTCAGAGCTCAGGTGAAAGTGCAGCTACCATTTTTTTTTATCAAGTAATACAATCTGTATACCCTGGAGAATTATTTCCTAAAACCATTCAATTTGCCTTTAATCATTCCTCTAAGAGTTCTTCCTTCTGCCTGATAAAAGGTGAACTAGAGCTACTTCTGTTAACCAAATTAATCAAAGATTTCTCTTTTCTCTTAGTTGACCATTGGCCTATTCACTTCCAGGATTATCTGGCCTTTCCTGGTAAAAACTGGTTAAGCCCTCAATAAGAATGATGTAAAAAGTCTTCAGTGCAGAACATTTTTGGAACTTGATAAAGACTGATAAGATTTTTCATTATGATTGGAGCAAAGATGTCAGACTAAAAGATTATCCTAATATTATTTTTTATTTTATACCCTAAAGAGAGAAGGGGGGTGACTAGGGCTCAGTATGCTTCCATAGTCATAAGTAGAAAAATGAGGCAAAGACAACTTTTCCCCATAAGTTTAGCAATGAATGGGAGAAAAGGGATGGGCTGGTAGCTAGATGGGGGTAGTAGGATCAAAGGAAAAGTTTGTTTTTGCTTTTTGGAGGGCAATTGGGGTTAAGTGACTTGCCCAAGGTCACATGGCTAGTTTTTATGTTAAGTGTCTGAAGCCTGATTTGAACTCAGGTCCTCCTGACTCCAGGGCCAGTGCTCTATTCACTGCACCACTTAGCCGCCCCAAAAGGAAAAGTTCATATAGAATTGGGGAGACCTGGGCATATTTGTAAATAGATGGGAAGGAGCCAGCAAAGAGAAAGAGGTAGAAGGTATAGAAGAGAGAGGGAATGACTACTGAAGAAGTTTCTGGAGTAGGCAGGAACAAATAGAATGAAGGGTACAGGTACAAGGATTAGTCTTAATGAAGAACAGAAATACTTCTGTGACTCCAGAGGGAAGGAGACAATGGATGAAGCAGCTAAGTTTTAAGCATATAGTATCATTTAAAATCCTTCCCAATCTTCCTGCCTACTTTTCCAGCTCTATTTCATACTCCTCATCACCAACTCTACATTCTGGCTAAACTAAATTACTAGCAGTTTTTTAAAACTTGGTACTCAGTCTCTTAACACTGATCTCTGTGCCTGGAATGCACTTCCTCCACATCTCCACTTTTAAGAATTTCTGTATTCCTTTAAGAATCAACTCAGATACCATCTCTTGAAAGCATTCCCTGATTTCCCAGTGTGCTAGTGGTCTCCCATACTGAAGTTTTTCTTGCTTTGTACTTATTTGTGCATAGACTTTATTTCTCTAGTCGAATGTAAATTCCTTAAAGGTAGAGACTTTTGTTTTTATGTTTGTACTCCCTAATACCTAGCACATCGTAAATATGAAGTAAATATTTGTTGATTTTAGTTTAATTTAATCCTGTCCTTTGGCTTACTGGTTTTAAATTCCAGACACAGAGAATGAGGAACAAAACCTCTTGAGTTGCAGTGGGAGAATAGCATACAGATTTGAGAAGAGAGGAACTAGAGATGTAGAGTAATGAGAAGGCAAAATTTTTGGGTTACAGGAGAGAAAGTGTCTGGATTGAGAAGCAGAACATGAGGGATATACAGCCTAAATTTGGAAATGTGAGGGGGATGAAGGAGAAGAGGGAGCATGAGTTAGGTTACTGAATGGTGGAATGGAAGTGAATTGTAAATACCAGACAGGCTACGGGCCTACCTTCTGATAGCAGCCATGGAGTTCAGATGTTTAGAAACAGAAATGTTAATCTTACATAGGTCATAGGATTGGAGCAGAAGTTGGAGGCTATGAGAGGATAGAGGTGAAGAAACTCACTACAATTTAGTTCAGTTCAAAGATGTGCAAGGAATTTTGCCAGGCACTAGAGATTTAAAGAAAAAAAGCAGTATCTATGAACTATGTTCAGTTGTATCTGACTCTTTGGGGCCCCATTTAGTGTTTTCTTGGCAAAGATACTGGAGTGGTTTATCATTTCTTTCTCCAGCTCATTTTACAGATGAGCAAACTGGGATAAACGGGGTGAGTGACTTGCCTAGGGTCACACAACTAGTAAGTGACTGAGGGTAGATTTGGACTCGGGAAGATGAGTTCCTGACTGCAGGCCCAGCACTCTATCCACTGTCGCCTCCCTGCCCAGTCTACTTTATAAAACAGGTTCTTAAGCTGGGTTCTATTAACTCACTTGTTTTTTTAAGATTTTATTTCAATATAGTTGGGTTCCTTTGTGATTCTGTGTATTTTATGCATTTAAAAACTTTTTTGTAAGAAGGTTTGCATGCCACACAAAATGGTTAAGGCAGACATGCTCGACTTGTAAACTTTTTTTGGCCACACAGATAGGTTAGAATAGAGACAGACTGACCATGGTTGGTTGTTGTGGGTCATGTGACAAATCCTTTGGCCGGTGTGTCATGTAGGCCTGGGTTAAGGACTCCAGCTTTGTGAATTTACATTCTACTAGAATGATATAACAAGCATACCAACAAAGGCTGTTGAGATTGGAAGAGAGTACAATACCTAGGAGGTGAGGGGGAAAAATCAGGGGAGGGATTCTTGAAGAAAGTGGCACCTGAATTGAACCTTCAAGAAAAGTAAGGATCCTGAGAAGTGCAGCAGCCTTTAAAAGCCTTGACTACTTTGTTCAACTGGATACTTTCTTCCTCTGTGAAGGGAGTGTTGTATTCCAAGATTTGGTAATGAGAAAGGACAGCATTCCAGGGATGAGAGACATGGTGCTTGCACAAAGGAACAGAATCAGGAGATGTACTGTCATATACACAGAACATCAAGTATGTCAGTTGAGCTGGAGGATAGTGTATGAATGTGGGTAATACGTAATCAGCCTAGAAACACTATCAGCAGACTGAGAAGACAGATTTCTGACAGATCGTTTAAGATGCATTTGTCTTTTATTTTAGAGGCTCTAGGTAGCCATTGAATGACCTCAAAATAGGGGAATGACTTGCTCAGACTTGTGTTTTAGGAATAGCAAATTTGGCAGTTGTGTGAAAGATAGAATGAAGACGGGAGAGGACAATTAGGGAGACAGAGGCCATTTTGGTAATCTAGGAAAGTGATAATGAACTCTTGCAAGAACTAGGGTGCTTGTGTGTGAGTTCAGAGAAGTAGGGTTAGATTTGAGAAATGGAGGAAGAATTCACAACACTTGGCAGCTGATTGGATGTGGGGAATGTGAATGTGAGTACAAATTCAAACATGGCTACTCTTTCATATCTGAATGTCAGGAAGGATGGATATTCTTGACAAATAGGGAAGGCACTGGGAAGAATTTGGGGGAAAAATGATGAATTCTTCTTTGGATGGGCTATGTTTGAGATGCTTATGGGTCATATAGATGGAGGCACAGAGCTGAAGCAGTTGTCATCTGCATAGTGTGAACCCATAGAAAATGATAACATTACTGGGTGAGAGGAACCAATACAAAGCCTGCAGACACACCTATTCCTTAGCAAAAGAGAGGGCTCTAGATGATGATTCTGAAAAGGAGCTGTCAAAGAGGTTGAAGCAAAACCTAAAGGAAATAAAGTGTGCCAGAAACTTGGATAGAAGAAAGTGTTCAGAAGGAGAGAGTAGGAACAGGAATGTCACATGCTGCAGAGAATTCTAGAAGAACGAAAGCAAAGGAGAAACTATTAGTTTCAACAATAAGGAGATCATCAGTGGCATTGAAGAGGGAAGTTTCATTCAAGAGGTGGGAGCAAAAGTCATTACAAGGGACTGAGAAATGAGTGGGTAGCTTTTTCTGGAATTTTGGCTTTGAAAATAAGAAATAAAATCTGGGCATAATTGTAAGCAATAGGGAAAGAGCTAATTAAAGGGTAGTAGGAGAGAAATTTAGTAAGAAAATTAGGGAGAGAAGGTGGATTATCAGAGGAATAAACCTCTGAAGGAGATAGGGAGAGACAAGAGTAAGGGCATGAGTAGCAGGATTCTTAGGAAAGAGAAGATCCGCCTTTGCATCTGATATAGAGCAAAGGAAGTGAGAATAGGGTCTGATTTGAAGTTGGATTGAAGAGAGGGAGCTCATCATGAGGCCTTTTTTTAGTCAAGTATAATCTGGGGCTTTCTGCTAAAGAAAGGGGAGAGAAAAGGGTTGAAGCAGACTCTTTGAAGAACGAAAGAATCTAGGAAGGAAAGCGATTGATAGCACATTAATGAAGGCCCAGTCAGATTGGATAATTTAAATTTGTAGTGGATCTTACTGACATTAATACATGTTTCCTCCAGCACTGATCAGCAGCATAAGAGTGGGAATGGAGAGTTCAAATGTTGGTTTTTAGTGCATGTAGTGCAAGAGTTAGAGTTAGGAATACCTGATGTCAAACTCTGTTTTAGATAATGATATCTCAAGTCACTTTCAGTGACTTTTCTCTTTCCGTATCAGTTTCCTTATCTGTAAATGGGAATGTAAAATGGCGCTTTCTTCCCATGATTGTTATGTGGATGAGATGAAGTAATATAAAGTGCTGTAAATATTAGTTATTTTTATTATAATTTAAAAGTGAAGTTTAAAAAGTAATGAATGTCATCGGGATGAAGGTCCAGGTAGAGCATGTTAAAGTTGAATTGATTAACCTTAGAGTCAAAGTTTTGAAGAGAGAAGAGTGAGGACAAAACAGACATGATAGCATAGAAAGCAGGGAAAAATAGAGTGACTGAATGCTGTGTTTAAGACAAAAAATGGATTGAGGAGGGGTGAGGTATAGGAAGAGATGTAAAGATTACGTAATGTTATTATGTAAAGATGTGGTTAGAGGAATTTCAGACTTTGGGGGTTGAACACTTGTGGGTGATGTTGAGATCAAGAATATATAATTTGGGTACACAGTTGAAGTGATGTGAATGTGCAGTTCATAGGAGTTGATCAACTGGGAAGCAAGGGATATCAACATGTAAAAATTGTATTGGGAGTAAATAAAATCGACTAAATCAGGACAAATACTCATTTCCCTTTTCCCGGTCTCTCCCCTTCAATTTCTACCTCTTTCTTTCCTCCTCTAAGTAAAACTGGTTTCTGGAAAAGGATCTTTTTCAGGTTAATTTGCTTCATCATCAGTAGGAATTTGATCTCCTCCACCTTGAGCTTTTTTCCCTACTCTTCCTTTTCTTCTACAAGTTGATTCCAGGTTCTTCTGCTTTGGGTCTTGGGACAAGTACTTTCTACCTTAAAAGTAATATTTTTTTTTTTTTAGCTTTAACAATAGGGATTTACTGAGAATATATAATAAGAATAGAGTATAAACACATACTTTTGAACCTGGGGCACACACTTTCTTTTTTCTCCTCGAAGTCCTTGGGGAGAGTAGGCTCAAACTTAAAGCAGTTTTGTCACACTTCTGAATGCAATAAAGGAGCATAGTCACAGGAAGAGTTGCTCCCTTGCTGAAGAGTATGGTTTTTCAGTTGCTGAGGATACACAGAGCTGATCCTCATGGAGTTTAGTGACAGACTCTGGCAAGGACGACTGTTGTACATCTGCTCCTCTAACCTTTTGAAATCTCGGAACAAGAGCAGAGGCCCCTCCTCCATGTGGAGCCCACCAGCTGTTCATCCTCCTCACTTGAAGGCAGCCAGAAAGAGAGCATTTCTACCCTTTTTCAGTCTATGGAAACTTGTCAGTTTCTCTGTTTTGGCACACTGGCAGCTTCAGTGGGGACAACGGGGACCCACAAGCCTACTTACTTTGATTATAAATGAAGCTTGCTTAGTCATGTCTTGGGTTTCATCTGCAGGACAAGGAGTTGGATAATTCTTTGATCTGAGAGAGGGGTCAAGATGCAATGAATTTTGTAACAAGGACAGATCAGATACCACATGCAAGACACACTCAGGTTAAGAGCTACACACTGCCATTCTCTAATCAAGGCTCCTGTTCTGAATTAGAGGGAGAAAAGCATGGATTAAGGAAGAAGGTCTGGGAAAATTGGACTAGTGATAATCACTTGGGGAATACGATGTATTGGAAAGATTTTATGAATTCAGGTTTTCCAACCCCTCGTTCGGTGACCTTTCTACTATGCCAGAGGTCATTCCCTTCCAGGATCTAAGCATCCTGTTTACTCTTTTCTCAGGACTTAGCTCCTAAACAAGAACCAAACTTCTGCCTATACCAGCTCCCAGATACACAGATCAGAAACTAGGAGCTCTCTAAATTTTGGCTGCAGATGTTTCCTCTGCTTCTCTCTCTATACTCTCAAGTTCCTGTTTTCACTTCCTTTCCCTAATATTTTTTCCTTCCCCCCTCACCCTCTCCCCTTTTTTCTTCAGCCTCTCTCCTGGATTGGAATTAGAGCTGGATCTAGAGATCTAGTTTAACTCCTTCATTTTACAGATGAGAAAACTGAGGCCCTGAGAAGTTAATTGAATACCCAAGGTAAGTGGTGAATACTTACCCAAGTAGTAAGTGGCAGAACTGGGATTTGTACCTAGTAAGCATGGTGCAGTGGAAGGAAAATTGGATTTTGAGTCAGAAGATCTAGATACAAAATTTAACACACATACTCAGTGACCTTGGGCAAATCATTTAACCTCTTTGGGCTTCATTTTCCTCATCTGTAAAATAAGGGGATTGGACCTTGCCAAACCCATTTAATTAAGCCCATTATCTACCACCTCCCATCCTGCTAGAGCAAATCACACAACCTGCTATTTACTATTTATTTATTTGCTATTTAATCAAAGCTGGACGTTCATTGCCAATCCTTTTGCTTTTCTCTAATTGATTCTTGTGTTCATCATAGTGGCACTTCTCAAGTTTCATATAGCTCCCTCTTCCCTTACAGCAAAAGACCTTGGCTTATACTTTACTGAGAAAATAATGGGGTAGTCTTTGTGAGCTTCCTCTTTCCTGAAACTCTACATCTCAGAACTCCTCATTATTTCCCATTCATTCCTCCTGGACCCCATTCTTTGGTTTCTCTCCTTCCTGAGGACAGCCTCTTCTACTTATATCCTTGATCCTATTCTTTCTGGTCTCCTTCAGCCCCTTGCCTCATTGTTATTTCTTGTCTTGTCAGATGTTTCCTCTCTGCTTCTCTCTCTATATTGTCTATCCAGTCTTCACTTTTCTCATATACTAACTTTCTCCCTGCTGCCTATAAACATGTTCTTACCTGTACTTAAAAAAACAAAACAAAACAAAAGTTCATGTGAACCTATCATGCCCTCAAAGTATCATCCTATGTTACTCTTCTCTTTTTTTTAAATCAAATTCCTAGAAAACCTTGTTTGTACTCTTTGCCTCTCCTTCTATTCTTGCTTGTTTTTTTTCACCCCCAGAAGTCTGGCTTTATCCTCTCTCAACTGAAACTGCTCTCTCCAAGGTTTCCAAGTAACTTCTTTGAGTCCAGTGACCTTTTCCTAGTCCTTTTCCTTCTTAATTGCCTCTGTAACATTTGACGCTACTGACCACACTTTCCTCCCAAGTACTCTTTTCCTTTCTGGGTTTAGATGACATTGCCCTCTTGGTCCTTATACTAGCCATCTGATCACTTCTTTTTAGGATCTTCTCTGTTGGGTCATTATCCATGTCCTGTGCCCTAACTGGGTGTAGCCTAAGGCTTTCCTGGGTCCTCTTTCCTCTCTACACTTTATGGTTTAATTATCATCTCTATGGAGATAGCTTCCAGCCCTAATCCGTATCTTGAACCCCAGTCCTATATTATCAACTGTCTATAGGGTATTTATGTCCATAGACATCATAAATTCAGCACGTGTCAAAAAATACTAAGTTTTCCCCTAACCCACTTGACTTCCTAACATTCCTGATATTCTGTTGAAGGTACCAGCATTGCTCCAGTCACTCAGTTTTGAAACAAATATCCAGTGAGTTGCCAGTCAGTTCTACCTCCATTACACTTCTCTATTCTAACACAGCCACCCTAGTTCAGTCCTGAATTACTTTATTTTTTTAACTGTGTGGCTCCTGAACATTCCTAGTTGGGCTTCTTGCCTCAAGTCTCTTCCTTCCAATGGATCCTCCATCTAGCTACCACACTGAAAAATCTTAGGGATCTGACCATGTTACTTCACTGTTAAAAAAAAAAAAAAGCTTCAGTGGCTCTCTACTGCTTCCCGATTTTCCTTTTAAGAATAAAATACGAACTCTTCTTTATGTCAGTTCAAGTTCTTCAGTCTAGCCTCAACCTATCTCTTCCTGGAGGCGGCTAGGTAGCACAGTGAGTAAGAGCACAGGACCACCAGAGTCGGGAGGACCCGGCATCAGTTCTGGCCTCAGAAAATGAGCACCCACACACAAAAGTGACTAGCCGTGTAACCTTGAGCAAGTTACTTAACCCCAACTGCTTAAAAAAAAAAACACCCCAAAAACCTATCTCCCTGACTGGGAAGAGATTTATTCTCCTTCATGCACTCTACATTCCACCCTTCCTGTTTACTTTTCTGTGCATGCAACGGTGGGTCCCTTGCCCTGTGCTGCAAATATAGGCTGCTTCCTTTGCTTGGAAGTCAGTGCGGCCTCTCCTCTACCTCTCAGGATGCCTGGCTTCCTTCGAAGTCAGTGCTTCGTCTTTTTATCTCTTTCCCCTCAAAAAACGCAAATCCTGTTTGCCTTAGGTATTGTTTCCCACATATAATTGCAAGTTTGAGTGCAGTGACTTAACTGTTTCTTATTGTGTCTTCAGTGTCTGGCACACACTGGGCACTTAATAATTGCTTATTGATTGACTATCGCCTCTAGTGCCCCGTGATTCCGTGACCCAACTCTCATTCTGTAATACTGATTGCTTAGAACGGAATGAGAGATGGAGGGGAACATAGGCCCCCACTGGAGCTAAATGGGGGGAGGGCGGTGGAGGGTTTGGGGACCCGCATGTGAGGCTCTAGGTGAGAGGGCGTTAGGATCGCGTGGTTTAGCTAAAAAGTGGAGCTCACTCAAGAATTTTCGAGGGAGAGAAGGGGCAGTTCTGCCCTAGGATTCGGCCTCGCAGTCTTCGATCACCATTTGCCACAGTCTGCGGGCGGCTGACTCGGCTCCGGGCTCCTGTGCCCAGCCCGGAGGCGGCTGCGGCCCCCAACGACCCCGCCTCCGGGGCGGGACTCCCTCCCTCCACTCCCTTCCACGGGGGAAGGGCCACGTTGCTTTGCCGGGGCGGGCCCAGCTCGAGCCTCAGGAAGGGGTATCCTGGGCGGAAGGCGCTGGCTGCCGGCGGTCCCTAGGGGTTCTGTCTCTACTGGAGTCGGGGTCGTGCGGGCGAGCGGCCCCGGCCCACGGCAGGCGGCCACGGGCGCGACTCTTCGGTAACTGGGGAAAGTTTGCGGTGGCAGCAGGAAGTTCAGGGGGCGCGCGAAGGCGGCTTAGGCTCCTGGGCTGATGGAGGGAGGGACCGAGGGATTTAGTAAAAATCTCTGGGACCAAAGAGGCTTTAAGAGTGCCCGAGATAGTGGAAACAGGTATCCCGGGTCCGAGAGGCTGTGGAGGGGTTGTCACCGAGGGGAGGAAGGGGCAGTGTCTGTTGGATCCCAGACCCCCTACCCCCAAGCCTACTCTGGGAAAAACTAGAACAGAACTGCCCAGCGTGGGGGTCTGACCTCCCCTCCTTCCCTAATCCCGGGGTAGAGGGGCAGAGAGGTGTGTCTAAAATCGGCCAGGGCCGGTGGGTAGGCAGCTCCATCGATGGAGTGAGGGGCTAATTCTTGAGTAGATGGCACTTTCTTTTTTGAGGGATGGATTTTATTTACTTGATTTTTTTTCCCCTGAGGGAGAGTTCAGAAAAGTAGGAACACTGATCACTCTATTTGGAATTCAGGTGGCCAGATGTGGAAAGGATCCAGGAGGGAGTTATTGTGAAACTTGAAGGGAAATTCTGTTACGGAGAAGAGAGCCTGTGTGTGCAGGGGGAGACTATGCCTTTAGGAGGGGCGAGGTGGGGAGGGAGGTGGGGAGAGAAGGGCAGGATATGTGTTTTTGTAGAGATGGAGGGTTGGATCTGGAAGAGGGGAGTGCGCTTTTAACCTTGGCTTAAAAGTGGCTTTTAAGGCCAGGAATTAATATTGGGAGTGAACATTTGACCTTTTCCCAGAACCCCATATTTACCCGTGTCCTTGTTCTAGTTTTGAAAGAGCTAATAGGGGGGAATGTATGGGGCCTTTTGACATAAAAGAACTTTGAGGTTAGATGAAGAAAAACTAGAGACCTTATCCTTAGAGGGTAATTCAGTTCTGAAGCTATGATCCTATATAATATTTTGTTTGGAAAGGGAAGGATGTCTTTATCCAGAGGAAGGAAATGCAGGTAATTTGGAGAGAAGGAAGGGGAAGGAGATTACTACTTTGTGGGACACCAGGGATTTGGGGTTGGGGAGAGAGGAGGAACTAAACTGTTGTCACTACAGAGGCAACATGCTTGGAATCATTTTTGGAATTATTTTTTTCCCAGTAATTATTCACATTTATTTAGCATATTACAACTTAGAAATGCTTTTTTCTCCCTACAGTTTTGTGTGGTAATAATTGTACAAAGCATTATTGTCCCTCATTTACATATGAGAAAAAACTAGGCTAAGGAAATTAAAGTGACTTACTTGCCCTGAGGCACACAGCTGATTAGGGTCTTTGTCTTTTTGTCTGTCTTGAACCCAGTCTTTGGAAAACTGTATTACCTCCTTAAATCATAAACATGAAGCAAAATCAAATTTTCTTGAACACCAAAAGCTGTTGTAGCTTTTGCTATTTAGTAAAAACTTCCAGTTAGTATGTCACCCATCCTTTGTTTTTTTTTCCTACTTAATATTTGATTTTTTCCAATTATGTGTAAAGATAGCTTTCAACATTCACTTTTCTAAGATTTTGAGTTCCAAATTTTTTTCTCTCTCACCTCCCCCTTCCCCAACCCAGCAAGCAGTCTGATACAGGCTTTACATGTACAATCTTATATATATATATACACATGTATATATGTATATATATAAGTATATATATATTTATATATATATTTCCACATTAGTTGTGTCATTTCTGGAATCTAGTGCAGGTGGAGAGGCTCTGAGACAGGATAGTTGGGTTGTAGGAGAAAATAGACTGAGGAGGGAGGGGTATCTAAGGGGCAAGACACTTTCATTCTGGGGTCCAAAGAGATGGTTTTGCATACTGGCTCTATTTTCATAAAGACTTCCTCTTTCCTCTTTTTACTTGTTTATGGTGTAGTGGTGATGGGGGTTGGATTTGGAGTTAGAAGACACAAATTCAGAATTTAGGTTTATTGATTACTGGACCTGAAGTCAGCAAGGCTAGGCTTGTATCCTTTCTCTAGATAGCACTTTTATTCCTTTGAGAAAATCAGCTTTTCAGAGCCTTAATTTCTGCATCTATGAAACTGGTCTAGTTTACATAGTCAAAAAGAACCTCCCTCGGTTTCAGTTTCTCCATCAGTAAAATGAGGGGTTTGGACAAGGTGTCAGGACCCTATCCCAAGTTGCTAATGCCTCTCTAAAAACTTACCTCATTTATTTTTGTATATGCCTTCTCTGATATGGAATGTCAGTCCCTTTTAGGTCTTTGTATCCCCACTGTAGTATGTAGTTCCTGCCTTGTAGGTTTAATAAATGTTCACTGACTGATAGATCTTAAGAGTTTGGTCTGAATGTCTCTTCATTTGTGTGTGTTGGGAGAAGGGAGAGAGTGTGGGAGGGAAGCTTGGATATGAGTGGGACTTCAGTTCTATAAACTTTTGGCTAAGAAAGACTTGGGAGAGATCATCATCATCTTGTCTGTTTGCCTCCTGACAGAATATACCTCTCTTTCCCACTCCCTTTCTGTTTTATACTCCAGATCAGATTTTCTCTTGTCTTGAAAGACCTTTCTTACAACCTTTATTACAGCTTTTCTTAATTCACTTTTATTAATGTCTTGAAGTCCTTATTGTTGGGAAGTGCTTTCTGTTTATCTAAGTACTTTGTGTTAAGGGCTAAACCTGTTTCTAATGTGTTCAAAGTAATCTCAAATGAGATTTCTGGATTATCTGCTATTTGGGGTTATTTTATCACAGGGCTTTTGTTTGCATCATATCTATTTACAGGCTATTCTTTGAACCCTTTTTTTTCTTGGTAGGGAGAGAGAAATATTACCATAATAGCATAGTATATTAGAAATGAAAAGGATTTATTCCAAGCCCTTTATCCCACAAAGAACTTCAGGTCCTGAGAAGGGTAGGTGGTTTGCCCTGGGGTCACATATCTAGTCACTGTGAGAAAAGGGATTATAACCCAGGTCCCCTAATTTCTAGTATGTTTTTGTTACATTGACTTTGTCGTCGGATCCTTTCCTGGGGCCTTCCGGACGCCACGTGGCGGGGAGCGCAGAGCAGAACAAAGCACACTTACACAGCAACTCAGGGGGCAACTCCAACTTTATTTCCTGCCCTTCTACATATATAGCCTATCCTACACAAGCACTTTCCATTTTGGCTCTTGGCCAATTACAACACCTTTTGCCTTTTAAGGTCAAGCACACTTAACTCCTGGGACTCTTATCTCGAGATTTCTACCTGGAGCAAGGATATTCCTTGTGGACCCGGATGTGCCTTGCTCCTTAGGCGGGGTCAGCTGGGGGCCTAGCTGTCCCTCAAGTGCCTAGAGTGTTAATGGGGGCGAGAGGCCTTGCCATCATCGCCTAAGCCCGGAGGCAGTGCCATCACAGGTCCAGGGACCTCTCAAGGGCACTGAGGTAAATCCACGTTGGCTCTCCCACATGACTTCACACAAAAGGAAAGGAATTTTGACATAGTAAGATTAAGCAGTTAATAACTCTGCCACTGGATAGAAGGGCAGTTAGGTGACACAGATAGAGTGCCAAGCCTGAAGTCAGGAAGTCTCATCTTCCTGGGTTCAAATCCAGCCCCAGGTACTTACTATCTCTGTGACTCTGGGAAAGCCACTTAGCCCTGTTTGCCTCAGTTTCCTCATTTGTAAAATGAGCTGGAGAAGGAAATGGCAAACCACTCCAATATCTCTGCCAAGAAAACTAGACTCGACTGAAACAACTAAACAAAGGTCCAAAAAGTGAGTCCATCTTGCCTCAAGTTCTTCCACTTTTGGGGATGAGGGGAGGTAGGGTTTAGATTTAGGGCTAAGGGATTAGACTAAGGAATTTTATTTGAGGATCCAGGACTCCTAAGTGACTGGGAAAATGTGATACAGGCTAGGACTCTTTTGGGCTAAAGAATTAGTCTTGGGTCCTGGAAGACCAGTGGCATGAAAAGTCAGTTCATTCTCTTCCACTACAGATATGTGTCTGAAGTGCCAGTTTGGAAAAAGAAGAGGTAGAGGGAAAGGAAGAGTTAGGTAGAACACATGGAGTTTTGATTTAGGTCCTCTGTTGCTGAACCCAGAAGGCTAGCACTGATGGTTCAGAGCTAGCCAGTGTGTTTTGGCCACTCTCTTCTCTCCAGGAGGTTAGGTTAATTCAGTAAAAGAATTCTGGGATGGGGAAGCAGCTACGAGTCAGCTTCCTCCTGGCATTTACCAGGTAGCCTGTATCACCAGTTTAGCTCCTCATTCTTGGGAAAGAAGGCACCTTGAAGGCCTGGAATCTGTTCTCTGCTCTGTCAGCAGCTGGGAGGATAACCTTCCAGACAAAGAAAGTATAATACCTTATCCTTGGAGCTCAGACTGGAGGGAAGCTGCAGGAGAATATTATGAAGGGAGTGGACCTATAAATATGAATAATAGCTGTGGGTGAATTCCAGGGTGGGAGGGTGGGAAGGAGGAGGAGAAAGGGATATTTATCTAGTTTATATGTAGAAAGTAAGATGTAAAAAGCAAAGTAGAAAGCAGAAGTCCTGGAAACTTTATTTTGTGAGTTATAGTAAGAGGAAATTGATGTTAAAATTTCTGGGAAAATTAAACTGCACAGTTGGAGTTGTGAATGATAGGCAAATGAGAGGGGGAATGTTGGAGAAGTCTTTGATGTGGTCACTTTAAAGGCCTTTTAGGAAGGTATTCAAGTTCAGAAGCATCTAGGTGAGTTGGAATCCAACTACTTTGCAAAGGAGTCAAAAGAATGGACTGGATAGGTTAAATAGCAAGTCAGAAGGTAGTAATAATATCACTTTACATCATCCATTAACTGCTTTGTAGTTTTCTGTATGCCTACCAGATCCCATTTGATCTATATAGTATCCTATAAACCAGACTATTCTGTACAATATTCTATGATGATCTTTTGAAGTAGACAGAGCTGGTATTATAAATCTACTTTATAGATGAGATAACTAAAACTTGGACAAGTTTAATGATTCAGCCAAGATGATATTAGGTAGTGAGTGGCAGAGGTAAGATTTGAAATCAGTTCTTCATACTATTTCCTGACATTTCAGTTATTTGAAGGGGAGCTGGAGCAAAAGGCCATACTAATGGAGATCTTGTGGAATGTAGGGGGAGAGATGGAGTGAAAAGAATGGATGGAGTAAGCTGGGGTTGAGGAAGGACCTCACATAAGAAATAAGCTAATAAGGAAAAAAGACAGCTCTGTTTGTTGCAGATTATTGAATTTGTAAGAAAAAGTTTACCACATTGATATACTAAACTATCTAAAGTTGTGGACCATATCCCTTTAATTTTGAAATAATTTTTACGCTAGTATTTGAGCACTCTTATCTGGGTGTATGAGGGAAGAATGGAGCTGTTTGGATGCTCTGAAGGAGACTGGAGATTGTGTGTGGGTTTGTCAGTACAGACCAAGTGATGACTGTCCTTGGGACCTCATGCTCCAAGTCTGCCCTCATACCCATCCACCTTTCAGGCAGCTGCCAAATGATTCTCTTCCTGAAGTGTAGGTGTGCATGTGCCGGCTCCTCTACTAAAATAAAGGCTCCTTGAGGGGAGAGACTGTTTTGGCTTCTTCTTTGCTTGTTGATGAATTGATTGGTTCTGCCCCTCTCTCCCCTTGTACTACTTCTTATCAGTTGACTGCTCTTTGAGAACTCTTGCTTTCTAGGGGTGTCCCATGGTACTCTTTTATCTTGTATATAGGATGGTTAAGTTTGGGGGAAGTGGGAGGGAGACTTTTTCCTGAGAATTCTTCAGGGAAGGAGACATCTTAATATCCTTCGCTCCCTTCTGTTCGTATGCCTCCCTAACTACCACTCTTGAACTATATATGATCTTGAATTAACATTTATTTTTGATGTTTACCATACTTTTTTTTCTCTCTCCAGGTCCATGGCTGCTTTCTGATCCTCCCAATTACCAAAAGCATCTTCTTAGACACCAGGACAGGGGGCTGAGCAAAAGGGATAAAAGGTGCTTCCTATCCTGCTTCACCCCTCTTCTCCCACATCATCTGCTCCCCTAGTCCCTTCTGCAGCAACGTCTTCTAACCCCTCTTGTGAGGGGTCAGGATGCTGAAGAAGCAGTCTGCAGGGCTGGTGCTTTGGGGTGCGATTCTTTTTGTGGCCTGGAACGCCCTGCTCCTCTTCTTCTTCTGGGCCCGACCCTTGCCTAGTGGCCCATCATCTGAGGACCCCTTTGCTGATGACCCTGCTGGCCTTACCCGACGAGTGATCCGTCTGGCCCAGGAGGCTGAGATAGAGCTAGAGCGACAGCAGGGGCTGCTACAACAGATTCAGAAGCACAGTGTGTTGTGGAATCGGAGACAACAGGCAGCTACTGCAGGCCCTCCTGCCATCTCCCACCCAACCCTAGCCCCTACAACATCTGTTCTTCCCATTTTAGTCATTGCTTGTGATCGCAGCACAGTCCGTCGTTGCCTAGATAAGCTTCTCCACTATAGGCCATCAGCTGGGCATTTTCCTATTATTGTGAGCCAGGACTGTGGACACAAGGCAACAGCCCAGGTCATTGCATCATATGGCAATGCCATCATGCACATTAAACAACCTGACCTGAGCAGTATATCTGTCCCAAATGAGCACCGAAAATTCCAGGGCTATTATAAGATTGCCCGTCATTACCATTGGGCCTTGAGCCAAATCTTCCATACCTTCAAATATCAGGCAGCTGTGGTGGTAGAGGATGACCTGGAAGTGGCTCCAGACTTCTTTGAATACTTTCAAGCAACATACCCACTTCTGAGGACTGATCCGTCACTATGGTGTGTTTCAGCTTGGAATGACAATGGCAAGGAGCAGATGGTGGATGCCACAAGGCCTGATCTTCTCTATCGAACAGACTTTTTCCCAGGCCTGGGGTGGCTGCTGCTGGCTGAGCTATGGGATGAGCTAGAGCCTAAGTGGCCAAAGGCCTTTTGGGATGACTGGATGAGGCAGCCAGAGCAGCGTCGGGATAGAGCTTGCTTAAGACCAGAGATCTCTCGGACGATGACCTTTGGTCGGAAGGGGGTGAGCCAAGGACAGTTCTTTGACCAGCACCTCAAGTTCATCAAGTTGAACCAAGGTTTTGTGCCCTTCACTCAGTTGGACCTGTCCTATCTGAAACGTGAAGCCTATGATCAGGACTTTTCTGCCCGAGTCTATGCTGCCCCCCAAGTGCAAGTGGAGGAGCTAAAAAGCAACCAGAAACAGGAATTCGGGGAGGTTCGGGTACAGTACAGAGGACGGGACAGCTTTAGAGCTTTTGCTAAGGCTCTAGGTGTTATGGATGATCTCAAGTCAGGTGTTCCCCGAGCTGGCTATCGGGGCATTGTCAGTTTTCTGTTCCGGGGCCGCCGGGTATACTTGGCACCTCCACAAGACTGGACTGGTTATGACCCTAGCTGGAGTTAGCAGTGGCATCCACTCTCCTGTCCTCTACAGGAAGAGTTGGAGAGTCTTGTCTATAAGCTGCATTGTTTTTTGTGTGTGGCTTTTTTTTTTTTTTAATCAGTTCTTTTTTTTTCTCTTTCCAAGTGGCATTCGAGTGCATATTCTCCACCTGGGCCAAGAGTTTGAGATACTTGGTTTATATCCTGTCAACAATGGGAAAGCTTTATTAGGGAATACTGAGGCTCTGGACAGGAGTTTTGTAAGATGGAGAAAAATATTTAGCCCCCTACCCTACAGAAGCTTGGAGACCTAGTCTTTCCATTAGATAGTTTTGGTTTTCTCATGAAAATCTTAAGCAAGTTATAATTTTCAGATATTTTTCTCTCATTGGGACTTCTTTATTATGTGCTGGCTTGATTTTCCCCCTCTACTACTGTCCCTTCTAGCTAGGGTGTACTTCCCCTTTCTGGACCTCAGTTTCCTCATCTGTTAATTGAAGAAGTTGGACTAGTTGCCCTTTTAACAGCCCTCCTAGCTCTAAATCTATGATGTTATGATTCCCCACCCCTGTTCCTCCCACTTGATCCATCTCTTTTTCTAAGGGCTTGGATTGGGGACATCTATGTGCTTGTGGCCAAAATAAGAACACACCAAAGGGGAGCCAGGGAACACGTTACTAAATTTTAGGTGTTTGTACTTCTTAATCCCCTCTGTCTCATTCTCTTGTTTCTTCTTTGTGTGCAGTGTGTGTCATTTATTCTTACCTGTATAACTTTTCATATGTGTCTATATATTTGTTTTTCTTTATTCTTTTTTTTACATTTCTGTTGTCTCATTTTCCAATTTCCTCTGAAATTCAGTAATCCCCAATATTAGAAAGAAAAGTTGAATGAGGAAAAGTAAAATCTCTTCAGTTGATGCTGAGGAAGCTATTCAAGGTGGAAGCCTCCAGCCTCCCTGAACCCAATTTTTCCTCATCTCCTTAGGAGGGTGTAGCTTTAAGTGGATGATGGAAGAGAGAAAGAGCCTTGTCCTCTGTGCCATTTCCATTTTCACCTGGGTTCAGCTCCCTTGTTGATTATGTGGGTTGCTTTCTCTCTGAATGTGTCACTTTTCTGTTTTCTCTCTTCCCCAGTGGTGGAATACTGAGGAGCAAGTGTGGTTAATGCCATTAGCAGCTAGCCCTTCTTCTCTACTTGTGTAATTGTATTCCCAACACAGATAAGGGAGGGTGTGCCCTCCCTTACCTCCAACCCCTTTATTTTTTGGAAGATGAGGATAGTGATGATCGTTGGATGAGGAATTTGGTCATTTATATTTTTCTTTCCTGCCTGACTCAACTTCATGGAAGAAAATTGAAATTGCCTAATTATTTTCCAGAATAAAATAAAGATTGTCATTTGAAAAGCTCTTGACTCTGTTCTGGAGAAGGATGGGGGTGAAAAGAATAACTGAGGGGTGATGGGGAAAAGGAATAGGGGAAAAGTGGCAAGAGAGAAGGGAGAAAATGAATGGAGGAACATAAGGGCAGGAAAGAGAAAATGACATGAAAGGGAAAGAGGGAGTGCTGGGAAAATGAGAGGAGAAATGAGGAAAAAATCCTGGGGAAAAGGTCACAGAAATGGGAAAAGAGCTTTCAGTCCTATAAGAACCTTAATTCTCTCCAAGGGAGAGATTGGGAAGGTTGAAGCTCCCAAGAATCCACATTTCCCATAAAGGTTTGGGAAAGGATATTGGAACCTTAGGCCTTGAACTTACCAAACTGAACGTTATCAGAATGAGAGTAGTGACTTCACTGTAAAAAGTAATTTACCTGAGGAAATTTGTTAGAGGAATTTGTTAGTAGAGGAATTTGTTAGTAGAAGTGGTTGAGAGAAAAACTCTCAGAACACTGAATAACCTGTCACAAATCAGGTTGGAGGTGTCCTCAAGGATACTGAGAGGACTTGAATAGAAAGACACTTGAGGAAGGCCTGAAGAAATTTCCAGAATCAGAGTTTGGAAAGGGAGCATTAGAATGCTGGTGATGAAAGAGGTTGTGGGTATTTGGAGAGGGAAATTAATAAATACAAAGCATTAAAAATTCTAAAGGCCTTCATTTTATTGTGGAAAAAGATACAGAAGTTTATATTGACTTTTCAAATTACCAAAACACTCAACCATTTAAACTTGCCTCCTCTGAATCACCTCATAATTACAGCTAGACTAAGCAGCAGAAGTGGTTCTTTGTAATGCTGCCTTAAAATCTTTTGCAAAGGATCTTAGTGGAGCATTTTAGAGACATTGAAATAGAAGTCAATATGCTTTACAAATAATTCTTGGGCACAAATTCTCATCATGTATCATTTTTCATTTGGTGCTTAGCACCAGAGTAATTATCATTATCCTGGCACATAATAAGTGCTTAAATAAATGTTTACTGACTTTCCCCAATGAGACAGCCTCACAATCACCTACCCACAACCAACTTGTAACATTTTCTTCAACATTTTTCTTGAGAAAAATAACTGAGAAGAGGTTCATCTACTAACTAACCTGCCTCCCCAGGGCCTTTCTTAATGTTTTGAGTAAGGGGAAGAGAAAGGAAAGGGGTGGTGACAGCAAACAGAAGCTGTTATGTTGTGCCTACTGTGTTCACTGAGGCACAATGCGAAGTCTTTTTCCAAATATCATTTGATGCTCACAGCAACCCCATGAGGAAGGTGTTATTATCCACATTTTACAAGGCAAAAGGGTTAAATGACTTGCCCAAGGTCACACAACTAGTAAGTGAGGCTGAATTTGAACTTGGGTCTTGCTGAGGTCTAGAGTTCTTACCTATCTTACTGCCTAGCTATTTTATCTTTTTTTCCCTTGGCCTTATTGGAATTTTTAATGTATAAGGAATGCTTTGGAACCTAGATTGAGCTTTCTTTCTTTATGAAACAAAAGAGATGAATGCATATAAAAACATTGTATCCATGAAAAAGTGAATTCACCAATTACAAGCTCACAAAATTTTTTGAGGACCAAGCTAGTAAATGAGTAGACATAAGCTGTCAACATGAATTTTAATGAAAACAACAAAATGAGGTCTTTAATTGGGGCAAGTGAACTGCAGCTCCTAGGGACCACACAGAAAGTCCTCCTTCCCAGGAAGGAGCTGGAACAGGATTTTGTTGAGGTCAGAGTTGGGAGAACTGGTTCTGATTTGAAAGAATTCACTTACCTTCTCTTTAGCCAATGGGAGCTTTATTGATGCAAAAGCATACAGGCCTGAGATTTAGCAAGGAACTAAACAAAGGCACTGATAATAGGAAAAAGAGCAAACTTACATAGAAAACTATACTATCTGTAACATGATGTAATTTTTATGTTTCTAATGGAGGTTGGAGATTTTGGGACAAGATGAGGAAGATGGATGACACAAGATAAGGGAGACAGGAAATTTTATGACTCAGGATGGGACAAGGGATTTTATGGTCCAGGATAAGGGGGAAGTTTTGTGGTATTTCAAGATAAGGGAAGAGATACCTGGAACGGCACCTCCAGGAAGAGAGTAAACTAGGGGCTTCACAAAGTACTGGAAAAGCAACCCTTAATACTATTTTTTTTTTTTTTTTTGCTTTTTAGAGGGCAATTGGGGCCTTAATACTATATTTAACCCTTAGGAACCCATGTCAATTTATTTTCATAAGGTGCTAAGGCAGATGAGAGGTTGCAGGTGGAAGAGGTTAGGTATCTCACAGTTTCACTAGGCATGTTTTACATAGCAAGCAAAAGTCCATAAAGAAAGCTTGACAGTCTCTGGAGGGGAGAGTCTGGGAGACCTGTAGAATAATCAGAAGCTGGAAGTAACAATATCTGGTTAGCTCCACGCAATTCTTTGACCAGGGAATGGAGACCAGATTAAGAACTAGTTCTTAGTCAACTGAGTTTGTAAAACCAATCCCTTTCTATAAACCATATGAAAGATTTGAGACCTTAGTTTCACCAATTACACTTAAGCTGGCACTCTAAATTACCCTTTTCTGGACCCGAAAAACATTCTGTGTTTCTTAAGTTTCATGATATTCACAAATCATTCCACACACCCACAAGAAACCTGAAGTTCCCTCTTGTTTTGTTTCTTTTAAATTGTACTTTTTATTTTAGATTTTCAGTGTTGAAGTTTGGGGTTTAGGGGTGCTTGAGACCCCCAAATACTGACATTCTGATTCCTGCTGAATGAATTTGACTCAAGCCTCCTCTCAGCCAAAGTAAAACACAGTTTATTAAAGATTTGCCATAATGGGTACACACATAAGGAGTCTAAACATTTGTGACGTTTATCGACAAGTGGGCCAGAACAATCAGACTGACTCTGCTAGATAATTTTGCGTCACCTCATGGAGGCAGGATGGAGCTTACATACAGAAAGATTGTGGGAGGGCTCTAGGGGTGGTCTAGAGGAGGTGTTTGGGGAGGGTCTTGAGGTTAGACTCCAATAATGAAACTAAGGGTGGGAAATAGCTGGAGGTTACCTGGAGATGACAGACAATATAGGGCTGGTGGATTGGTATTTAAGGGTGGATTGGTATTTTGATAGGCTCAAGGGTGGGAAGTCTTTAACAGAGGGTTTGGGCTCAGCCACAATGTAAGGCTTATGGCCTTATGCAAATGCCTCATCAAATAGGATGATTTAATCAGAGTTCAATAGGGGTACCCAGAGCCTGTACCTCGAGGACTCGAAGGAGAGCTAGAGGGGGCTCCCAGAGCCCATACCTCATCAACAGGAGTTCTTTGCTCTACTCTCTAACTCCCCAATCAGGAAAGAAGAAGTTACTGAGGGTACTGATAGGGTATGAGTAGCAAAGCTGCTGCTGCTGATGTTTCCAAATGAAAAGTTTTCTGGGGGGTATGATGGAGTTTAGTATGATTGCAAGTTGTGACTGATGGCCCAGTTTCATTTAGTATCATTAACAAAGAGATGTCAACTTTGAAAATATAGCAAGAACAAACACAGGCACATTTCCTCCCATTACCTCCAATAATACAGCCTACCTCACATTGGTCCTTGGGGACAGTGGGCTCAGACTTAGCTAATCTAGTGTCTAAATAGCCTTGGTTCCTACATAACTTTGGTTCTATGTTCTTGTTTAGCTGTGACCTAATTCCCAGAATAAATTCTTGTTGTATCTATCTATGTTTTGTGTCCCAAAGGTCATTTAGGAAGGTCACTCCTTGTTCCTTGGGGCCACTGATACCAGGCCAACTGAAGAATCTGGATTTTGGAGTGCCATGATTCAAATCTATTGACCTTTTCAAACTCATACTTGAAATAGAAGAATAAAAACCAAGGAAGGCAAAGAATTTTGACCTTAGTGGAGAGGGCCCAAGATTTCTCCTCTTATAGTATTTTCTCTCACAAGACTACTAGCAAAAGGATTCAGATAAAGAGCAGAGCAGCCAGAAAGAAAGTGACTGAGGCTATTCCTGTTCTACAACTTCAGTCAAAGAGGTTTCTATCATGTGGATGATAAGCAGATAAGAACTAGTTACAAAATATATATGCATGGTACACATTCTCTATGAGGCACTTCCATTCCATGCCATCCCTACTCTCCTAGAAGCAGACTCCCTAGCTTCTATATGGGGAAACTAGAAGTGTAAGGTAGTACTGTCAGAGGTGCCCTATTCATGTATATTACTAGTTATATGAGGAAATGAATGAATGAATGGATGGATGGGTGGATGAGTGAAATATAACTATCTCTCTAGAGAGGCAAAGGAAGCTAGGTAGCACAGTGGATAGAGTGCTGGGCTTGGAGTCAAGAAGAATCATCTGAGTTCAGAATCTGGCCTCAGACATTACTAGCTATGTAAACCAGAGCAAGTCACTTAACTTTGTTTACCTCAGTTTCCTCATCTGTAAAATGAACTAGAAAAGGAAATGGCAAGCCACTTTTGCTGGGAAAGCCCCCAAAGCACTTACAAAATATTGACATGAGTGAGATAATTTAATAGCAACAGCTAGAGAAGCAGTGTAGCATAGTGTATAGAGGTCCAGCTTCGGAGACACGAAGACCTGGGGTCTAATCCTACCCCTAAGATACAAACTACCTGTGTGATTATGAGCAATTTACTTAACTTCTGAGTGCCCTAGGTAACTCCCTAAGACTATAAGTTGCAGAAAAGTCACTAGCTTGCATTAGTGACAGTAATTTCCACATCAGGAGTTCCTTATACCAATAAAATCTGAGGTCTGGATCAAAATAATAGATTAAATAACCAGTATAATGATATAGGTAGGGATAGGAATCAAGAATATTATGCTTTTAACAAAAGACACATGGCTAGAGCATGGGAAAGTGAGGAATAGTGAAAGAAATGACTCAATGAGTGGGTGAAAACTTTCCTAGACTACACTGTAGTTAGGATAGGGACTGGACCTATGGTTTAATTACTCTAGAGAGCTCGGTGCAGAAACTCCATCTATGAATCTAGAGTGGCAACGCATCTGCAATTTATAGTCTTAGATGTCTGACTAGAGTACTCAGAGGGTAAGTAATTTGTTTTGGGCCATGCAGCCAGTGTACATCAAAAGTAAAACTGAAACCTAGGTCTTTCTGAGCTCAAAGCCAACAATCTAGAATCAAACCTAATTAAGAGTATGCAAAATACCCTAAGGGCAAAATTTTCCCCTGGGCCAAAATTTTTTGTGGTCTCTTGCAAATATTAGCTAGGGAAAACTTGAAACCTGTAAATATACAGCATAAATACAAACAAACATTTTATATGCAGAAAGATTTGAACCAAATTCCCTACCGAATTGTTTTCAACAAAATCCATGATGATAGAAGGGTCAGGAATATTGTTATTAAAGGCACATGGCTAGGGCATAGGAAGGTGAGAAACAGAGGAAGAAATAGTTAGAACTTCCCTAGATCATTGTAGCTGGTCAGTCTCAGCCCAGACCATATTTTACATTCCATACAGATGTTCACCCAGACCATCTTATAATACATTCTGCTTCTACTGCCTGATTCTCTTCAATTGGTTTGTTTCTCTCAATACCATGCCCTAAGTTCTCAAGAAATTAATTTACTCAGTTTTGGAACTCCAACTATGGGGCTAAGCCAACTTGATTGACAGCTTAGGGCACACTTACCTAGCCCACTAAGTCTAGCTGGCTCTGGAGAAGACCACACTTCATAGATCATCTCGCCCTCTAAACTAACTCTTTTGCTTTGCTGCTTGGTATTTTACTATTCTCCACATCTATCTCCCTGAATTTTAAAGGATCTAAGACAGGGGTGGGGAACTAGTGGCCTTGAGGCCACGTGTGGCCCTCTAGGTCTTCAAGTGCAGTCCTTTGACTGAATCCAAACTTTACAGAACAAATCATTTTATTAAGGATTATCATTATATATTATTATTATATGAGAAGACTCACTCTGTTCCAAACTTCTATTTTTTAAAATAGTATTTATATATATTTGAAACATTTAATTTTAAGGCCTTGAATTTCAGATCCATCCCCTTCCTCCCTTGTCACCCATTCCCTCTGGGAAGATAAGTGATTCAGTATATGTTGTACATGTCTAGCTATGCAAAACATAGTAGATATATTGTACAAGGCTGCTTATAATTCCCTCCCACTCATTCCCCCCCCCCACCCCCATCCATTCCCTACTAGATCCTGTCTCTCTTCTATAGTGGGTACTTCCAACCTCCCCTCCCCCCAAGGATGCCTTCCCATCCATCATCCCTCCTCTCATCCCCCTTCCCCCTATTCTGCTGCAGGTTGAGACATCCCATTTAGTATGTATGTGATTCTCTCCCTGGACCAAATTCAATGAGAATGTGGTTTTGCCTTTTTGTATTCCTATTCTTCCCCTCCCTTGCAGCCACTTCCCCTTGCTTCTTCTACATGAGATAGTTTACCCTACCCTGTCTCTCCCCATCTCCTCTTGCCATTTTCCTCTCTCACCTCATAATTTCATCCCTTGAGTATTCTCCCTTCCCAACAAATTCAACCTATGCCCTCTATCCATATATAACTGTAACCATATACACACACATTCACATATGTATTCATATGACCATACACCCTTCTTCCATTATTTTCATAGTGAGAAAGATTTCATCAGTCAAAGTTATTGTTTTTCCATATAGGAATGTAAATAGTTTAACGTTGATAAGTTCCTTTTGATTTCTTTTCCTTGATTACCTTCTCAGGCATCTCTTGCTTCTTGTGTCTGGATGTCAAATTTTCTATTCAACTCTGGTTTTTTCCTCAAGAATGCTTGAAAGTTCCACTGAATGACCATATTTTCCCCTGAAACAAAATATTCAGTTTTGCTGGGTAGGTGACCCTTGGGTTCAGTCCCAGCTCTTTTGCCCTCTGGAATATCATATTCCATGCCCTTCTATCCCTCAGTGTAGAAGCTGCCAGGTCCTGTGTTATTCTGATTGTGTTTCCACAATATTGAAATTGTTTCTTCCTGGCTGCTTGGAGTATTTTCTCCTTGATCTGGGGATTCTGGAACCTGGCTATAATATTCCTCGGAGTTTTCTTTTTGGGATCTTTTTCAGGAGGTGATCGGTGGATTCTTTCAACCTTTATTTTGCCCTCTGGATCTAAAACATCAGGGCAGTTTTCTTTGGAATTTCTTGAAGGGTGATTTCTAGGTTCTTTCTTTGATCATGGCTTTTGGGTAGTCCAGTAATTTTTAAATTGTTTCTTCTGGATCTATTTTCCAGGTCAGTGGTTTTTCCCATGAGATATTTCACATTGCTTTCTAGTCTTTCATTTGTTTGGATCTGCTTAACAGCATCTTGATTTCTCATAAAGTCACTAGCTTCCATTTGCTCCAGTCTAACTCTGAAGGAATGAATCTCCTCAGTGAACTTTAGAGATTCTTTTTCCATCTGGCAAATTTGACTTTTAAGGCATTCTTCTCCTCATTGCCCTTTTGGGCCTCCTTTGCCATTTGAGTTAGTCTATTTTTTAAGGTGTTGTTTTCCTCAGTCAGGCTGTTGACTCTCACTTCATACTTTTCCTGCATCCTTCTCATTTCTCTTCCTAATTTTTCCTCCACTTCTCTTATTTGATTTTTAAAGTCCTTCTTAAGGTCCTCTATGGCCTGTAACCTGCTCATATTTTCCTTTGGGGCTTTTGGAGCAGGATTTCTGACCTCACAGTCCTCCTCCTGTTCCATGCTTTGATCCTCTTTGCCCCCAAAATAGGAGTCTAATGTTCCATTTTTCTGTTTATTTTGTTTCCTTTGCCTTGGCATGTTGCCACTTAATTACTTTTGGGCTCGTTGCCACAGTAGGACTCTGCCACCAGACAGGGGAGCTTCGTCCCGAACATGTGGGGGGGCAACTTCCGTTTCTGGCAACTTGGAAACCCACCCACGACCTCCACCCCAGATCACAATCCAGATCCAGGGAGGTTAAAGCAAGAGTGATTACCTCCCAAGACTGATCTCTGGATCGCCCTATAGTTCGCAGGCCAGGAACTGGAGCTGCCTCTGAAAACTGCAAAATGGCGTGTCTCCTCAGTGGCTTCTAGCCCCCAGGGGAGGAAGCCATCGCATTCCCCAAATACTGGTCCCAAAGTCCATAGGGCACTAAACTCTCACTTTATCCTAGGCATGTCTATGTTGATAATTCTGGAATTGCCACAGCTGCTGGTGTTCTGGGGTCCCTCCAGCTGGCTGCTGGCCCGGCCGCCCTGGGGCTAAAATCGCGACTCAGGCGAACCTGTGCTCGCATACTGCGTGCTGCGCTGTCGGCTCCCAGAGCGCTGCACTGGTCTTTCCTGCAGGGCTGCTGGGCTGTCCTCAGCAGGAGGTTAGCTTCTCTGTGTCGTTCTGTGGGTGTTGGGGATCCAGAAGTTGTTCAGAGTCCCCTTTTACATAGTTTGGAGGTGATCTCTGTTCCAAACTTCTTGCAGTCCAATTCTTACCCACTTATCCTCACTTCTTCTCCAAGTGGTTATTTAACCTCTACTGGAAGCTTCCATTTAGAGATGGAATATTCTCTTCTTCAGACCATATCCCCAATATTAAGACTGACAATGAAGTACTTTGATCATAACCATTTTGATAACAACCAGCTCTGTGTTTACAGACCTGATTTAATGTTAGGGACCTTCTCCTCTTCCATACTCTTTCTCCTCTGAATTTTTGTTGACACTGACCTCTCAGTTTTCCTTCTACCTCTATGACCACTCCACAATATCTGTTGCTAGTTCTCCGTATCAGGACCCCCATATGTTTGTCCTAGGCCCTGTTTTATTCTTCTTTCTACTTTCTCTTTCAGTGCTCTCATAAAAAGTCTCATCATTTTATGGGTTTAATTATGTTCTTTGTTCAAATAAGATACAAATGTCTATATATGCATCAATATACATACACACATACATACATACATATGTGTGTGTGTTTGTATGAATAGTCCCACCCTCTGTTCTAAATTCCTGTTGTGCATTTCAAATTATTTAATGGATATTTCAAATTAGATATCCCTTGGGTATCTCAAACTCAACAAAATTAAAAACTGAATCCATTATCTTTCCTCCGAAATACATACAATTTCACACTTCTCTATTTCTGTCAAGGGCATCACCCTCCTCGCCATGTTTGTCTAGGTTTACAGCCTTGGTGTTATCCTTAACTACTTACTCCCCTTAACCTCATGTAAATTGCTAAATCTTGTTTTTATAGTCACAAAATCTCTCACAAACATCCTCTTTGATCTATTCACACAGCTACTACCCTAGTTCAGGCCTTTATCATCTCTCAATTGGACTTTTGCAAGAACTTTTCTGTGATAAATCCTTTCCCTCTCCAGTTCATCTAGACAGATAACAAAATGCACCCTAAAATGCAGGTTTAACCATATTACCTCCCAGTTTAGTAATGTCTAGTGACTCTATTTCTTCTAGAATCAAATCTAAACTTCTCCATTTTACTTTTAAAATCCTTCACAAATGGCACCAACTTACCTTTTCAAAACTCTGGGGTCAGCTGTGTTGGTTTCAAGAGCTTTTAACCTGTAGACAGAATGGGGGTTGGGTTGCTGATCAGGGTGAGATTGTGGGGATCCCCCCACTGGTGCTGGATGTAGTGGCCCATGTGTACTGACCAGACAGGGCCCCAGGCTGTGGATTAGTGAGTGTGGTCACAGAGAGGTGGGAGCCCAGCTGGTTGTGGTCACTTGCAGGAAGAGAGGTGAACTGATGCTTTTGGCCACCGTAAGGACCACAGGCAACAAGAACATTTGCAGTGGCAATAATGCTAGGGGCCCTGGTGTCAGCTCAGGGACAGAGAGTACTTGGAATCACTTATAGATCAAGGTTTGAACCAGAGCAGTGATGACACCTGGTCTTGGACTATAGAATATTGGAAGAATAAAGATGCCAACCCTCTCCCATGCCAGCTACACCCTCTCCTCCACCCCCACACCCCCAAGTAGAGTTCAGAAAACAAAAGCACGAAAAATCTGAAGTCTGAGACATTATTCTACACACACTGGGAGCAGAGCTTGATGTTAACATAAAGTTAACAGTCAAGAAAGAGGCCCTTAAAAATAAGTAAGAAACAGAAAGAACCTGCCCTTAGAGAGCTACTCTGGTGATATAGAAGATCACAAGTTCAAAGTCAGAAGACAAAGCAGCTTCTTATGAAGCTTTAAAGAAAAATGTAAAATGTAAAATAAACCCAAAAAGAGTTCTTGAAGAACTTTAAAAGTATTTAAAAATCAAATAAGAGAGGTTGAGGGAAAATTTGGAAAATAAATAAGAATAATGCAGGAAAAGCAAGAAAATTATGAAAAGAAAGTCAACCAATTAGAAAAATAGATTAAAAAAATTTACCAAAGAAGATAAATCCTTTAAACTTTGAATTGGGCAAGGGAAAGCTAAAGACTTCATAAGACATCAAGAAATAATGAAACAAAATCAAAAGAATGAAAAAATAGAAGAGAATGTGAAATATCTCATTAGAAAAACAACTGATTTGGAAAAAAGATTGAGGAGAGATAATATAAGAATTGTCAGACTACCTGAAAGTTACAATAAAAAAAGTCTACCCACTATACTTCAATAAATTATTTAGGAACATTGCCCTGAAGTTCAAGAACTAGAGGGTAAAATAGAATTTTAAAAAGGCTTTTATTCATTTTAAGCAAATAGAAAATGAGAAAAGGAAAACAAAACCTTTTCATGTACACAGCAGAATATGAGGAGATTAAATACAAAACAACACATTTCCATTTCAAGAAAACCTATGTAATAAATATTACACATTGTTTTCAAAGCTACCTAGCTTTTCTGTTCTTCCTTCTAGATTTTCTTTTATTTTCTGCTGTGTAATTTTATTTTATTTTATCTCTTTCCCCACCTCCCTGCCCTACAGAAGGCTACAGTTAAATGTAAATACACGCACATGCACATCTATAAATATACACACATATACACACATATGCATATATGTAAGACCATATTATGCATATTTCTGTTTGTCAGTTCTTTCTCTGGAGGTGGATAGCATCTTCCTCCATAGATCCTTGCCTTTCCATATTTTTCTAAATCAACCAGCTCATTATTTCTTATATACCAGAAGTATTCCATAGCAATCATATGCATGCATCTTGTTTAATCATTCCTGATTTTAAGGACATCTATCATTTAGCCAGTGTGATAGATGTAAGATGATATCTCACAGTTGTTTTAATTTTCAGTTCTCTAATCAATGATGATTTAGAATATTTTTTCATATGATTATATATAGTTTTGATTTTTTTGTTGAAAAATTGCCTGTTCATATCCTTTGACCATTTATCAATTGGGGTATGACTTGCATTCTTTTTTTTTTTTTCTTTTTGGAGGGCAATTGGGGTTAAGTAACTTGCCCAAGGTTACACGGCTAGGTTTTTTGTTTGTGTGTGTTAAGTGTCTGAGGCCGGATCCAAATTCAGGTCCCTCTGACTCCAGGGCCGGCGTTCTATTCACTGCACCACCTAGCTGCCCCTATGACTTGCATTCTTACAAATTTGACAAAGTTCTTTATATATTTGAGAAATGAGACCTAAACAATATGAAATAATATTGGTGACATGTAGTGTAGTTTCCCTATTTTTCTCTTTTAGATAAATCTATTTTTGCTTTTATTTTGCTTGAGATTATGTTTACTGCCTCTGCTTTTTTTCATAATAAAGTCTACTCCAGCCCTTTAACTCTATTTATCTCTAATTTTTATTTTTCTTGAAAGTGATATATTATTTAATTCCATTTTTAAACGATTCTGCTATTAGTTTCCATTTTATAGGTAAGTTCATTTCATTTACAATCAAAGTTATAATTATTTGTGCATTTCCCTCCATCATATTCTCCTCACTATCCTTCTCACTCTACCCTATCCTTCCTCATTCACTTAATTTACTTTTACCTATTCCTAAATTTACATGTCTCTCCAATAGTCCCTTCCTTATCCCCTTCCCCACCTAATTCTTAATCTACTTACCTTTCTAACCCCCCCCCCATCCTATCCCCTCACCCTCTTATTTCCAATTTAGAAGACGTTATATGCTTCTAGATGTATATGCTATTTTCTCTTTAACCCATTTCCAATGAGAGTAAGGTTCTATCACAACCCACTCTCTACCTTAACTTATGTCTTCTGTATCAATCCCTCCTTTCATGCCTCATTTGTATGAGATAATTTCTCCTTTTTATTTCTCCCTATGAAGTTTTACTTTTTAGAATCGCCCCATCATACACAGCTCATCCCAAGGTTTTCTTTCAAACTATCCAAATAATGATGACAGTCATAAGGGTACTGTTAACATTATTGCATGTAAGTAGTAAAAAAATTAGACCTTATTGAGTACCTTAATGTTTGCCTTATATTTCTACTGGATCTTATATGTTGAATTTTCCATTAAGTTTTCCTATTTTTGTCACAAATACTTAAAAGTCTTTCAGTTCATTAAATATCCATTTTTTCACTCAGGAGTTATACTTAACTTCTGTTACCCTTGATCGTTCATAAAACTAAATTATAAGGGAAAAACTAATTATAAGGGATTTAATAAAGTTAAACTGTTTACTTCTTATATGGAAAAATATTATATGTAACTTTTAAGAATGTTATTATTTCCAGGATAGTTTGAAAGAGTATATATAGATAGAAGGCTTGAGTTGATTATGATAGTATGACCCTAAAAAATAAAATAGTGTAGGGAGAGGTAAAATTGAACAAATTATCTCTTAAAAAAGAGGCATAAATGAAAGAACTCTCATAATGGAGGAGTGGGCAGGTAGTGTGGGAACCTTATTCTCATTAGAACTTAGATAAAGAGGGAATAACATATACATTTAATAGGATAGAAAAGTTTTCTTAACTTGTAGAGAAATAGGAAGGATAGGATAGAGGAGAAATTCTTAGGAGTGTGTGTGGATTAAGAAATAGAAGGGCTTACAGACAGGATAAAGGAGGGACTATTAGAAGAGTGTGCAGATTAGAGGGGCAATGGCCAGAAATAAATTAGATTTCTAAGAAGGGATGGAGAGAGAGAGAGAGAGGGAGAAAGGGGGAGAGAGAGAGAGAGAGAGAGAGAGAGAGAGAGAGAGAGAGAGAGAGAGAGAGAAGGAGAGAGAAGGATAAACAGTGAGGGGAAAATAGGATGGAGGCCTTTTAGTTGTGTAGGAATACACAACTAGTAATTATAACTTTGAATGTGAATGGCATGAACTCACCCATAAAACAGAAACTGATAGCAGAATGGATTAAAAAAAAAAAAAACAGAACCTGACAATACGTTGTTTACAAGAGAAAGATTTTAAAATGAGAGACACACATAGAAAAAAAATAAAGGGCTAGAATAGAATTATTATTCAGTTAAAGTAAAAAAAAAAGCAATGGTAGCAATCCTGATTTCAGACAAAGGTAAAGCTAAAATAGATTTAATTGAAAGAAATAAGCAGGGAACTTCATTATGTTTAAAGGTTCCATATGTAATAAAGAAATAACCACATTAAACATATGTGCACCAAATTATATAGCATTCAAAATTTTTAAAGGGAAAGGTAAGTGAATTAAAGGTGGAAATGAATAGCAAAACTTCAATAGTGGAGGATTTCAGCCTTTTCAGAGCTAGATGAATCTAATGAAAAAAAAGTATAAGACAGAAATAAAAAAGATGAATAGAATCTTAGATAAGCTAGATATGATAGATATCTGGAGATAATTGAATGGGTATGGAAAGGAATATATTTTTCTCAGTGGTACATGGTACCTTTATATTACTTGACCATGTATTAGGGCATAATAACTTTATAGTTAAGTGTAGAAAAGCAGAAATATTAAATACATCCTTTTCATATAATAATGCAAAAAAATTACATTTAATAAAAGACTTAATTGGAGAGTAAATAACCTAATTTTTAATTAATTAATTTATTTTTAGTTTTCAACATTCACTTCCACAAGATTTTGAGTTTCAAGTTTTCTCCCCATCTCTGCCCTCCCCCCACCCTAAGATGGCAAGCATTCTGATGACCTTTTCCCCCAATCTGCCCTTGCCTTTATCATTCCTCCCCGTCCCTTCTATTTTCCTGTAGGGCAAGATGGATTTCTATACAACATTGCTTGTCTATAATTTCCCAGTTGCAGGTAAAAACAATTTTTAACATTCATTTTTAAAACTTTTGAGTTCCACATTCTCTCCCTTCCTTCCTCCCCACCCATTCTCATTGAGAAGGCAAGCATTTTGATATAGGTTATACATGCAAAACACTTCCACAACAGTCATGTTGAGAAAGACTTACTATATTTCCCTCCATTACATCCTGTCCCACCACTTATTCTATTCTCTCCTTTGATCCTGTGCCTCTTCAAAAATGTTTGCTCCTTTTTACCCTATCCCCCTATTTGCCCTCCTTTCTATCACCCCCACCTCTCTTATGTCCCCCCCCCATTTTATCCTATAGGATAACATAGATTTTAATGCCCGATTGATTATTTGTATGTTATTCCCTCCTTTAACCAAATCTGATGAGAGTAAGGTTCACTCATTCCCTCTCACTTGCCACTTCTTCCCCTCCACTGTAAAAACTATTTTTGCCTCTTTTGTGTGAGATAATTTACCCTATTATAACTCTCCCCTTTTCCGTCTCCTAATACATTCTTCTCTTACCCCTTAATTTTATTTTTTAGATATAATCCCTTCATATTCAACTCACCCTGTGCCCTCTGTTTATGTTTGAGTGTAATATATAATACACACAGAGACAGGAAGCCTATTATATAATATATTAATTATATGTTATAATATATATTAATCATATATTATAATATATAATACACACACACACACATATATATACATACATACATATGTATGTATGTATGTATGTATATGTTCCCTCCAACTACCCTAATACTGAGAAAGGTCTCATGAGTTACAAATATCATCTTTCCATGTGGGAATGTAAACAGTTCAACTTTATAAGTCCCTTAAGATTTCTCTTTCCTGTTTATCTTTTCATGCTTCTCTTGATTCTTGTATTTGGAAGTCAGATTTTCTTTTCACCTCTAGCCTTTTCATAAAGAATGCTTGAAAGTCTTCTACTTCATTGAATATCCATTTTACCCCCTGAAGTATTTGTAATGATAATGTAATTTGAATTTGAAGAGCCCTTTGTATTGGCAAAGGTAACAGGTGCTTAGCACTTAGTAATTAATCAAGCCTCTGTTAAAGAAATAGAAGATATGAATCCCTGTTGCTGATATAACAGGAAGGGGTTGACTGAAACAGGAAGCTAATGCTGTGTGTATACCTGGAAAAGCCCCAGAGAGGGAGAGACAGATCTTCTTGGAGGCAAGCTTTGTGGAGGCAGAAGCTGCTGTTGCCAGAGAGGCTGAAGAGGATCCAGGGAGGCTGAAGAGGAAAGCAACTCCTCACCTCCCCCCAACTCCCCAGCCCAGGCTGGAGAGAATTATTTTGATTTGGAGAACCTGGATGAAGTGATTTTTGATTTTGGGAACCAGCTGAAATTTCTGCTGAGTCTGAGGGCCAGCTGGGGCTGCCTAAGACTGAGGAAGCATGACTGTGCTGCTGGTGCTTTGCGTGAACATGTTTGTGGCTTTGTTAAGCCTTGACTTCCTGGGAACAGAGACTGTGAAGGATTTGAGATGGACTGGACACTGTGAGCTCCAGTGTGGAGCAGGACCTGCATGGAGAGCTGGAAAAGGACCTTTTTTTTTTTTTTTTTTTACAAATGCTTTATTAACTTCTGGTTTACATCATTCATTCCCACCAGATTTTGAGTTATAATTTTTCCCCCATTTTCCCCCTACCCACCACCCCAGAATAGCAGTCCCAAAGGATATCCCCTCATCCAATCTGCTCTCTCCCAATCTTCTCCCATACCTCCTTCGACTTTTCCATTAGGGCAAGGTGAATCTCTGTGCTCCAATGCCTGCACATCTTATCTCCCAGTTACATGCAAAATAGTATTAACAATAGTATTTATATATATTTGAAACATTTAATTTTAAAACCTCGAATCCCAGATCCATTCCCTTCTTTCCTTGTTACCCACTCCCACTGGGAAGATAAGCAATTCAGTATATATTGTACATGTATAGCTATGCAAAACATTACCATAGTAGATATATTGTAAAAGACTGGCTATATTTCCCTCCCACCCATCCCACCTCTCACCAGGTCCATTCCCTACTTTGATCCTGTCCTTCTTCAAAAGTGGGTGCCTCCAACCTCCCCTCCCCCCAGTATGACCACCCCTCCATCCTTTTCCCTCTCATCCCCCTTCCCCCTACTCTTCTGCAGGGTGAGATATCCCATTTAGTATGTATGTCATTCTCTCCCTGAGCCAAATTCAATGAGAATATGGTTTTGCCTTTTTGCCTTCCTGTTCTTTCCCTCCCCTGTGACTACTTCCCCTTGCCTCTTCTACATAAGATAGTTTACTCAACCCCGTCTCTCCCCATCTCCTCTCGCCACATTCCTGTCTCACCTCTTAACTTCACCCCTTAAGTATTATCCCTTCCCAACAAATTTGACCTGTGCCCTCTATCCATGTTTACCTGTAAACACATATACACACATTCACATATGTATTCATATGCCCATATACACTTCTTCAATTATTTTCATACTGAGAAAGGTTTCATCAGTCACAGTTATTGTTTTTCCATGTAAGAATATAAATAGTTCAATTTTGATAAGTTCCTTTTGATTTCTTTTCCACTTGGGGCAAGTTGAGTTTGAGTTAAGTTCCTTTGGTATATGATCCTTTACTTAGAGACTCCATGTAAGTCGTAAAATACCCTCCCAGCTCTAACAGCAGTTAACTTACGTAGAGCAAACTTTTGGTGCCAACTATCACATCCTAAGGTTTCAGGATAAACTGGAACTCTGGTAGACTGTGTCAAACAAACAAAAAAAAGAATATTGTACACTACATTTTAGGCACAATTTTGTCAGAAATAATTTTACTTCATTTAACATTAGTCTACAGCTAGGTTCCAATTTGCATGAACAATGAATCTCATGCAGTGGTATTGTTTAAATTTCCATTGCATATCTTCATTGGGCTAAAACCAGTGATCATATCTTGTATAATTATGACCTCAAATAATACAAATTTGAACATATACAACAATATTAAAGGATTCATGATTTATACTATGTGGGACTTGTCTCCATATCCACGCCATTTGTAGCTTGGAAAAAGAGACCTGTCCAAACTATTATAGTTTCCCTCCCATTCTTCCCCCTGTCCACATTGTACTCACACAGGACTCTATTTCAAGATGATTTGAGGTAACATTTATAGGAATCTTGAACAAGGAAAGGATTCTAATATGTTCAAACACTGTGGTTAACATTAAAAGGTAATAATGATCATTCCAAAAATGTGATCTTCTGGAGCAATTAAAGTGATCTCTTCCTTGAGATCAAGATCATAATCCTTTCTCAGTGGAAAAGGGTAGGTCATAGTGCCAGTCATTTCAAAGGTTAGAGAAAGATGATATTGTCCTTAGATGGGGCTTTGTTCTAAGATTTAGTTACCAGCCTTAATCCATTTCCCTAAGGAAGGTACTTTGTCCTCTGTCTAACCCACCTTCAAACCTGGAAGTCTGGAAGGTAAATTTTAGATCAGAGGAATATTATTTCTTAATATTTTCAGGTTTTATTAAAAAGGAGATTTTTAATATGCTTCCATATTACTTAGGGCCATCTGGAGACTTATTACTTCTTGCTATCTTCAACTACCCTTCAATAAATCCTGAATTTTTGAACCAACCATTAGTTTTTTATATAGCATCAGGACATGGGAAATCCTAGGATCAGAATATCCTCCAAAAATATATCTGGCTAGTCTTAATATCATGATATACTTTGTTGACATTAAGTTATATTGTAGGAACAGAATTCTCCTGGTTTACCAGTTTAGTTATTTTATAAAAAAGAAAATGAAGTAAGCTTAGCAAATGCCCAGTCTTATTCTTTGCATTGGCTGGTACCATTTAGCTCATAAAAAGGATATGTGATTTTAGATTGTCTGAAAGTAGGGATAGATTGCATTTATCCACAGAACAACAATAATGATAGTTAACATTGTGCTTGAAGATTGGCAAAACATTTTCAATAACATTACTAGAAGTGAACATAGGTGAAAAGGCTAGTCAGGGTTGGAATGTTGTCTGTTGCTGAACAGCTAAGAGAAGATAAATGGGTCATAAAGGAAACCAACATTGTGATTTTGACCTCACTAGTCCTTGACTTTAACCAACTAAAACAACCATTCATTGGCAAAGAAGAAGAATATAACAGAACCGAGAACAAAGAAATGAAAAAAACAAACAAACAAATGGAATGGCCTAGAAAATAATTAAGTAGAATAAGACACAATTGAGTAGAGCAAGCATTGATTATTATGAGCAGGAGAGAACAGAGAATCAACATAGACGTAGAAGAATAATGAAGTATAGGGGGAAAATGGTGAGGGTATTGGGAAACAAATGGAAATTAGTCAAATTCTTCATATGAAGTATTCAGTCATGTTTTAATATCTTGACAGGCTATGAGACAATTCAACACCAGTTCCCAAGACTTCATTTTGTTGGGATTCTCAGATTGGCCCCATCTGGAACTTCTCCTCTTTGTGGTCATCTTGTTCTTTTACCTCTTAACCTTGGTTGGCAACACAGCCATCATTGTCTTGTCTCGTTTGTTCCCTTAGCTCCACACCCCCATGTATTTCTTTCTCTGTCACCTCTCTTTCCTAGACCTTTGCTATATAACTAGCACTGTCCCTCAACTGCTGGTAAATCTGAATGGGTCTGACTGGACCATCACTTATGGAAGCTGTGTGGCTCAACTCTTTATTACCCTTGCCCTAGGTTCTGTAGGGTGTGTTCTTCTGGTGGTGATGACTTTTGACCACTATGCTGCTGTATGCCAGCCTCTTCAGTACACTACCATCATGCAACCCTGGCTCTGCTTCCTGCTTGCTACTATCTCCTGGTTTGGAGGTTTTGTCAACTCAGTGGCACAGACAGGACTTATGATGACTACTCCTCTTTGTGTTCTACACTATCTAGACCATTTTTTTTTCTGTGATATACCTGTACTCTTAAAGCTGGCAAGTAAGGATACAGAACAGACAGAAGCCAAGATGTTTGTAGCATGGGCCATCATCTTGGTGCTACCTGCTTCACTCATCTTGGGCTCCTATGTGTACATAGTACAGGCAGTACCAAATATTAAGTCAGCAGCAGGGCAAAGAAAGGCATTTGAGATGTATGGGTCCCATCTCATGCTGGTCTTTCTCTTCTATGGATCTGCCATTTGTACTTATCTCCAACCCACTCATAGGTACTCCACAAGTCATGGGAAGTTTATACTATCTTTTATACTATCATGACTCCAATGCTCACCCTCTTATTTATACCTTGAAGAACAAGGATATGAAGGCAGCTTTGAGGAAAGTGATAAAGAGAGAAAGAACCTTGGGGCAGAGGAAGTAATGAAGAACTTCCACTAATAAGTAATAGAAATTTCAAAGAAAATTGACAAAGCTGAGTATAAACAAATCCAAAAATCATTGAAATAATTTTGCATATGGAATAATTGAAGAACACCTTGGGATTCAAGGCCTTCTGGTTCCAACTTACTTTTCTAGTCTCATCTCATTTTACCCTTCTTTTATGTGCTCTGTATTCTGGTGAAATTGAACTACTAGCTGTTCCACAATATCCAACCTCCAAGCAGTTTTGTAAAGTAATTATGCTCTGTGACTGGAATGCTCTTCTTCCTCCTCTCTTATTGGATTAAAGCCTTCTCTTCCTTGAAGCTCTATTTTAGTTGTCACTTCCTTCATGAAGTCTTTCCTTTATACTTTGTCTCTGCTCTTTCTTCCTTTGCTACCTTGTGTTGATTTGCTTGGGATATGTAGGAAAAGCCTAGGAAAGAAGACAAATATGAAATGAAAAAAGCAAGAAGGAAAAAGACAAAAGGACACAGAAATGCTATTTGTTTTTAAGTATGCAGATGAGATGCTGACGTAGCTTAGAGCAGCCTAAAGAGACAAATGTTATAAAATCAAAATCCAAAAGGATTTGGAGTCTAGAAATTAAAGGATGAATTTATTTGGTGTAAAAGAAAGTTATTCAGTATGTAAGTAAGTAAATGAATAGGTTAATTGGATGACAGAATTGGAAGGGATAAAAAAAGAAAGAGAAATAGAAATGATTAAGATTGTTAAGAGTGAAAGAAAGAAAGGTGGTAAGAAAATGGCAGAGGCATTAAGTATAGAGGGTACAAATGGAAAGGGGGAAACAAATTAAGATTAAAAAAACAGATATAGGGGCGGCTAGGTGGCTCAGTGAGTAAGAGCGCCGGCCTCAGAGTTGGGATGACCCGAGATCAAATCTGGCCTCAGAAAATGAGCACCCACACACAAATAATGACTAGCCGTGTAACCTTGAGCAAGTTACTTAACCCCAATTGCTTTAAAAAAAAATTAAAAAAACCAGATATAATCAAGACAGAAAAGAAAATCGGGGATCTTGGAAAGAATAGTAATAAAAAAGAATGATAAATCAAAATAAAAGGAAGATAGGGAGGAAAGAATTGCAAAAACTTGGGAAGAGAGGAAAAAGATCTTTGAATAACTCTCTTCGTTGTTTTATATTAATGAGTTGTGGAAGGCTAGGTAGACAGGGATAGAAAAAATAGTAATCATCTAAAAGTTATCCATTTAAATACCACTAATTATTCACTTATTTTATTCAGAGAACTACTAGGCACTAAGATGATTGTAGTGATGGAGAGAAAAGTAAAACAGAGGAAAAGGGCTTTATGGACAAAGAGAAAGAAACAGACATGGGAAAGAAAGGTAGACAAGAGGAATCTCTAACCTCTGTCCCAAATCTCACTGGTATGGGACTCTTTCTTTACTGGTGGACATGAATATCCTGCCCTACATGGGGGATAGAGTGGAGTTGGCGAGAATGGGAGAGCTCCAGCCTTCTTCAGTGCCCTTCAGAATTCTTCAAGTTTTTTTCAGAATTCTTCAAGTCTGTAGAGAACTTTCAGAAGTCCTACGGCTTCGCTAATGAAATATTCCCCTCCCCTATATTATTACCTGAAAGGTTACAGGGCAGACAAGCAGGAGGATGTATTATGGAGAACTTTTTGGGGTCCCTTGACCTCTCTAAAAGTATATTCTCCTGCCCTATACAGTTACCTTCAAAGGTTACAGGACAGTTAAGCAAGAGAGTGTGTAATCTTTTTTGTTTATGCCTCTGGATATGGTCCTAGGATATTACCCTAATAAGTAACTAACCTTAAGCAAGGATAAACAGCAAACAAGATTAATGGAGGGTCCTTCTACATTGTCTACCTTTCTTTGGGTCACCTAGAGGGAGTATCTTTCTACATTGTCTGCATTCTTTTGGGGTATCTACATTTTTTTGGGGGGGGCATATAAACTCTGTGAGCCCCTTGCACCTTTGGCTCTGTATGAAATGGTCCTGTAATAAACAGATATTGATTACACCCCCAGCTCGTTATTCTCACCTCTCACTAGCCCATCAACTGTGCTGGCTGTAATAAAGTGAAACTTGCTTTACGACTTTTGGCTTTCAGCTTTGAGAGAAAAGATGGAAGATGTCAACCCTACCTCAGGTTGCTGAAGGAAAAGACCCTTGGAACATACCAGAGTACCTGTCAGTATCCATCATGTTCCTGCTCCCAGCTAGCTATAGTAAAGACTTTGAGGAGTTTCCCTTTGGGTGAGATCTGGGTTGAGATGAGTTTTCTCTTTCCCAATGGGAGTGTTCCTTCACTTTGTTTTGTCTGGCATATGTTCTCCTATGTCTATCTAGAAATCACAATATCTTGCAAAAATAAATGAATAGAAATTAAATTTCTATGGATGGAACTCCCATGTGTAAGGAAAGCATCTCATGTGTAGTGAGGCCCATCTGTGTCAGGGACCTACTGTTGTGTAGTGGGGCTCAAAGAGAGGAAAAATAGATATCTCTATCCTCTTCTCTCCATCTCTCCCCTCTCCCTACTACTTCTCCAAGGGAAAGTTTCATTCCCTCAAGAAAGTAGGAAGTTGGATAGAGGCTATTCTGATCTTCTCAGAGTGAGGGTGTACTGGGTGAGATTTATATTTATGTGGTCTTTTAAATATTATTAAAACAGAGGATATGATCAAGTTCAATCTAACTTCTGATCATTTTATCATTATTTTTGAGGACAAGGAGGACCTCTAGTTTTATGTCCGAGGCTTGACCCCTTTCCCACCAACTACCAGTTCCATAATGAATATACATAGTTAATAGCAAAGAAAACCCATTTATCCAAATCAGTAGCACAAAAGAAATCTGAAAAGGTATATGTAGGGGAATATATACCAGACAATACAGAATGAAGGAACTTTCCCATTGGGAGTAAGGTAATTTGGCTCAACTGAGAGAGAATTATAGGTCTCTCTCAAGATCACTCATTCATTGAAATGTCTATTATAGCTAGGTGGAAATAGGGACAGGATGGAGACTGTCAACAGCTCTCATGTTTTTCTAGAGTCCTTTTCTTCAACCCTGAAGTGGGTTGATCTCTTTCATCTTCTCTCTCAAAGTTGGAAGTCAGAAGCACCCAAAACAACTCATTCTTGAAGATGCCCAAAGAAACCTTGAAGCTTGATGAGTGCTTAAGGGCACTGGAACTCTCCCCTTCTTATCAACTCTTCATCTCCCCTTGCATAGGGCAGGACATTCAAAGGTTGAAAAATAATTGAAGAAAACAGAAAAGAAGAAAACAATATATATGTATATATGCATATATATGAAGTCATGTTGTAGCTGGGTATACATACATATACATATATGTGTGTATACATATATGTATATATATAAAACACTCTATTATATATAATATAATAGAAGACAAGAAATAGGAAAAAGGTCAGGAGAAAGAAGGGCAAAGATGAAATAATTTCAAAAGATGAGAGAAATAAAAAGGCAAATGAGAAATAAAAAGGAAAAAATTATTAAAAGCTGAACAAGAGTGAAAAGAAAAAAGGCTAATAAAAAAGAGAAAGAAGGGACAGAAAAATGGGGGAAGATGAACACAAATAATTGAGAGGAATATATTGTTAGACAATGATAGAAGGGAGAAAAAGAAAAGAGAAGAAATAATAAAAAGATGAAGAGCAGAAAAAGAAGGGGAAAGATGTATTTCAGGTACT